>CAKNYM010053500.1:2210006-2252827 GCA_932195095.1 Andricus curvator | reverse complement strand
CCTTGAAATTCCCTGAAGCGTTATTATTTTCTTCAAATAGGCTCTTTAGGTTTGAAAAAGAGTTATATATAGACATATATTAAATTTTCTCCTGCTTGCAATATTAAAATAGTTATATTAATTGAACTGCAATATTATATTTTTGTTTTTGGGAGAGTTTAAAAATGCATTTATGAATCTTTGAAAATAAGGCGTGAAGCGAGACGCCATCAGTTTAATTTTCGAGTTTTCCAACACCTCAAAATGTCTTGAACGATTTACCCCCCCCCCCCCCAACCTCACTTCTATCATTACATGAAGAAAAATTTTACTTCAGCAGAAATTAATATAAATTGGTATAAAATGAAGAAAAACTCATCTTTTTAAAGTAGGTGGTAGGTTGCTCCATTTTCAGTCAATTTCGAAGATACAAAATACACTTTGTTTACGCGGTTATAAAATCTTGTATGAATATTTATATATACAGAAACAAAGTTTATTGAAAAATAATGAAACTGCAAAATTTTATATTTTGTTCTTTCCCTATTTCGAAAAGTCGACTCGCTACATGAATAAATTATATCAGGATTTCACAATTTTCTTTAAATAAAAAAAGTTAATTTAATACGAACTCCGAAATAATCGGAAATTATGCGAAATTTCTGAAATTATGCGTTTTAATACGATAGCAAATTGTGTTTATTCAGCATATAAATTTCATTTATCGCAAAGATTTCAAGTCATATTCTCTGAGACATGCGATCATTTGCTTTGCGTAATATAGGGGCCTCTCGTTATTCAAGAGAATAAAATTTTGTAATAAAATCAAATTGTAAGGATTTCGAAAAATTCAAACACCGTTTTATATTTTTTTTATAAAAACCCCATTACACAAGCATTGCAGAAAACCAGTGATATCAGTAACAAAATTGACAAATATTAATTTGTGATAATGATTTAGATTTGGATACTTCCATGAGGTATTTTAAACCAAATTTATTTATTTATTTACTTTCAAATTAATTTCTTCATAACAATAGTAATTTTTAACTCATGATAAAGTGTTTCTTAGACGGACACCTTCTTTGATAGATTAGGTGTAAAGAGAAATTTATTCTACAAGAAAAAGCCAACATTTAATTTTTGTTTGTAATTTGTAACTTTTATACGACATAATAAATTATAAATTTGTTACTTCATTATAAAATTGTTAATAGCAACAATAATTATTAACTTTTATTATTAATTAGTTTCACGTTTACTGTTTGAAACATGCCCAAAATCTCAAAGATCCATTGTCTTGTGCATAAAAAAGCAAGAAACTTATTTTTATCACTAAAAAAATTGTTTTCAACAGTTTGCCATGCATTATTTGAAATCTAGCCCATCGGCACAGGTGGCGTCGCCACTCGGTCTCGATCAACACATGGTACAATTTCATTTCAGAGTACCACGAGGCTGGATCAAAGTGAAATCACATTCAGGACAGCCGTTTCAAATTATAATAGAAAATAAAATTTCCTATGAGAGAGGAGGATATCACCTGACATTTAATTTATATTTTAGTTTATATTGTTTATTTTATGTGTTTACTTTTTTCTCATCTAAGTCTCTATTCCTAAAGTAAGTAGAGAAGGGCCAATATGACCAGACACTAAAAGGCTGCGATTTTACTACTTGTTCAATTGATATACAGTTTTTAAATTAACTACTGGAATTAAAAGTAAATAAAAATTTCCTAAAAATTGTCTGGCATTATTGTTTATTTTATTTTGGTTTCTTATAAACTTATAATTGTTCACAGTTTTATAGGACAGTAAGTTTATAAAGTAATTGTATTACAAATGTAGAGCAAACTTCTATGAGGAATAGTTTTTGAAGATTTTTATTATTTTTTCAATTTTTTTAAACAGATTTATATAATAGGATCAAATATAAATTAATTCAAGTATCAAAAAATATAAAATAAGTTTACCATGCAAAATTTTATGCTAAATGGCAAAAAGTTTCGATTTACAATTAAAGAGTGTGAGTCAGATTAATCAATTTTAAGATCACTATTTTCTTTACTCAAGTTGAAATAGTCGCTAAATTAAAGCAAATTTTGATCAGATTTCTACTTTTAAAAAGTCGTAGTTTAAATATGAAATATATATTAAAAACATGGGAGAGACACATGCATATTAACGCTGTCCGAACAAAAGGCTTTTTTCTAAAAGTGTGTGTAATTTACAGAAGTTTCTATAATTATAGCGCAAAAATTCCAGTAAATTCCATATAAATTACACCATTTTTTTAATTTGCATAGTTCTTTAAAATTAGCTACATTAGTACTTTTAATATTTTTTTTATATTTAAAAATCGTAAAAAATATATTTTCAAGGTATTTTTGAAAGAATAAAATTCAACTATTGGAATTTGATTTGAATTTTCTATAAGACTTCATTCACCACGTTTTACAAGCGGATATTTGTAAAAAAATGTCGCCTTATTCAAATTATAACCCACAGTGTTTTTACTATGTTAATTTTTTTTATTTTAATACAGTTCTGTGAAAACCTTCAAATTTCAGTACTAAAACTAAGAATATACCATTTTAAATCATTCACAGCTTACAATTTTAATAAAAATAGTTATATTTATCAACAACTTTAGGTATATTTTAGATTTAGTTGGCGGAACTAAATTTTTTATTTTACGCCAAGTACGTACGAAAATAAAATAAAAAATTAGTAAGCATATGGATAAGCTTGATTTTTAGAAGAAATTGTAAATAGCCGAACTCTATCATCTACCTTTAAAATGTATAGAACTATATTAAATTGAATATGAAATTTTGAAAACAACAACTTTACTCTAGTAATTGTACTAAAATGTAGAGCAAACTTCTATGAGGAATAGTTTTTGAAGATTTTTATTATTTCTTCAATTTTTTTAAACAGATTTATATAATAAGATCAAATTTAAATTAATTCAACCATCAGAATATATCAAATAAGTTTACCATGCAACATTTTATTCTAAATGTCAAAAAGTTTCGATTCACAATTAATTTTTGCGTAAAAAATAGGTGTGCCACAAAAATCTCGAAAGCATTGTTGTCGCTTTTCCTCAACGCCGATTGGGTAATTTGAAAAACTCGAAGAAAAGAATGTTGCCAAACTCCCACACATAATTAATTAAGAATTCAGTTCCAGTTGAAGGGGAATGAAAAACAATGTGACAGCTGTGTGCATAACAAACCTGACAAAAATTTAAGATTTAATCATGTAAAATTTTATTATTTAACCAAAACCAAACATATTCCTCAGAAATAAAATTTGTATTTCACATGAGCAACAGTAACTTCATTGTCAAATATCAATCAAAAATTGTATTTTTACAACAGGTGAAAAATTACTATTTTTCAATATTTTCTTGAGATTATTAAAATAGAAATATTTAGTGTTTAGAATCAAAATTTACCCCGTGAGCTTAATTTTTACTTCTTCATCTAAAATTAGACCTCCTTTTTTACTTTCTGATCCTGTTGTATGACAAATTTCACTATAAAATCGACAATTTATATGTTTTCCATATTTTCGGAGATAAATATCTTTTATAGAAATAAAAATTGCTCAGAAATCGCTGTTTTGAGGTTTGGAATTTGGTTACGACTAAGTTGAAGTTGGTGCTTGTTATTCAAAAGCGCTTCAAATATTAAAGTGCTTGGTTACTTCAATTTTCTCTACAAAAAAATTTAATCAATTTCAAACCTACTGATTACACTGTTAAATGAGTTCTGTAAATTAAGTTACTTATCAAAACTTAAAATCGTTATTTTCAAATTGTCGAAGCTTTAGAATGCTAAACTTTTCAAGACATTTTGAGTAACTGAATTTACAAATTTAGCGGTATCGAATAATGAAATTTTTGCAATATCAGGGTTGCTACTAAATCCGACTTCCCTGACTTTTCCCTGACAAATTTTTCATTTTCCCTGACCGTTATAATTTTTCTTTTAGGTATAAATTCAACCTTCCACCTTCGAGATCAATAATCTTAATGCAGAAAACAACTTTTTTAAAATAAATTTCACATTAAACACTTTTAGTGACAACAGTATAGAATTTTATAAGGGGCTATCGACAAACTACGCATGACGTATATAAAATAAATGACTTTTCAAGCAAGTAGTTCAGTTCTTAACTCAAAAAGGTCAACTTGAAACTAAAAATGGAAGAATTATATTTTTAGTTGAAATAATTGATTCTCAACCAAGAAAAAGAGAATTTTCAAACCAAATAGTTAAATTTTCAACCAAAGTGATGAATCTTAGACAAAAAATATGAATTCTCAACAAAAAGAGTAATATTTTATACTTTCAGCCAAAAATATTTTTAAGTTAAATCAAAAACTATCAAATTAAACGAAAAATCCAAGTTTTCAACGAATTATTCAATTTCTTAACCAAAACAGACTAATTTTTTCAGTTAATAAAGAAAAAAAATCTCATCTAAAATCTTGAGTTTTCAAGCCAAAAAGACGAATTTATGGCAAAAACGTTGAATTTACAACCCAAAAATATGCATTTGCTACAAAAATAAATGAATTTTTAACCCAAAAAGATGATTTATCAACAAAATGATTGAATTTTCAACTGCGAAAAAATTAATTTTCTAGAAACAACGGAATAGCTACATTTTTATTCTAAAAAATGACTTGTTAACGAGAAAAACGAACTTTCAACAAAAAGGTTATATTTTTGAAATAAGCAATGAATTTTTAACTCAAATGATGAATGGTCAACCAAAAAAATTAATTTTTAACCAAACAGATGAATTTTCAATCAAGAATATTAAATATCTACAAAAAAAAATTCGACGATGAGTGGAATAGTTAAATTTTCAGTTAAGAAATTAATTTTCAATGAAAAAAAACTAATTTTCAACCAAAGAATTGAATTTTCGAACAAAAAGATTAATTTTCTGCCAATAAAGACTGAATTTTAACAAAATATATGAATTTAAAACAAAATTTCGAATTTTTAAAGGAATATTCAAACTATTAGTTAAATTTTCAACCAAAGAAATGAATTTTCAACCAGAAAGATTAATTTTTGACTAAATATATGAATTTCCAACACAATTTTGAATTTTTAAAGGAATATTCAACCTAACAGTTAAATTTTCAACCAAAGAAATGAATTTTCAAAAAAAAAAAGATTATTTTTTAACAAAATACATAAATTTTGAAGGAATTTTTAGCATGATAGGTAAATTTTCAACCAAAGAAATTAATTTTCAACCAAAAAGATGAATAATTCTGTACCAAGCAGATTAATATTCTACCACAATAGATCAAGTTTCAACAAAATACAGAATTCTTCCAAAATAATTGAATTTGCAACTCAGGAAGGTAATTAATTTTCAACCAAACATGTAATAGTTAAATCTTTATTTGAAAAAATTAATTTACAACAACAATAATTCAACAAAATGGTTGAATTTTGAACCAAAAAATTTTTTTCAGTCGCTATTCATGAATAGCGAAAAACTTAAAAATTCAATTAAATCTTTATATTAGGAGAAAAATTCATCTTGAAAAATAATCATTTTTAATAGAACTAGCAAAAATTAACCGTTTTTTGTAATTTTTGGGCTTCAAAATTATTATTTGAATGTAAATCATGCAATAAAAATATAAAAAAATGGTTATTTGTGCTCATGTCAAATATAAATTGAAACACTGTTATATGCGTCTGTCTTGATTAAATAAAATGTTGCATCATAGGTCTCGAATTTTTCTCAGCTTCGTCATGCACATAAATGTTACATTTTTCTTACTCTTGAAATTTGAAATTAAAATTTTGATATAAAAATAAAATAATATAATACATTTATGTGACAAATATGTTGAAAAAACGTGATAAATGCAATTTTACAGAAAATTCTAGTCAAATTTAATTCTACCTTGATGAATAGTTAATCCGGAAATACCTCAAAAATGTATTTGCTATATTTTTTAAATGTTTAAAAAATATTATAAGTACGGTGTCGGACTGTTGCACACACGGCCAGTCATATTTTCTTAATGAGAAGAACAATCTGCTAATTTGAAAGATTAGATGTAAATGAAAAAAATTGTATAATTCATACCGAATATACTGAACCTTTCTCGCTATAATAAATAAACTTCTGTAAACCATATTAAATGTTCTCGAATCATATAAGATTTTCTGTGCAATCTATATTAAAATGTTGGAAAATGAAGCGAGTATTTTCCTATGACTTTTTCTATGATGCTTTGCAAATTTACAATAATTATTAATTATTCCAACAAATAAAGAGTTCGGCCATTTTTCAATGAATGGGCTCAATTTGTTTACAGGATCACAAAGAAAGTATTTCCAAAAACTCTTTTCTACGGTACTTTGCAAATTCACAATAATTATTATTTATTCAAACAATTTTTATAAACTTATTCAGAGTTTGGCTATTTTTCAAGGAGTAGGCTCAATTTTGACAGAATTAAATAAGAATATATTTCCGATGTGTTTTTTCAATATTGTTCTGCAAATTTACAAGATTTATTAATTATTTGAACAATTTTCATTAAAAAATTAAGAGTTTGGCTATTTCTGGAAGAATAGGTCCAATTTCTTTCCAGAATCAACAAAGAATATATTTCCAATAACTATTTTCTACGATACTTCGCACATTTACAATAATTATTATTAATTACTTGAACAGTGTTCATAAACATATTCAGAGTTTGGGTATTTTTCAAGGAATAGGCACAATTTGTTTACGGAGGCGCCTAAGAATATCTTTCTGATTACTCTTTTCTATTTTGCGTTATAAATTTACAAGAATTATTAATTATTTAAACAATTACGATTACAAAATTAAGAGTTTGGCTATTTTGCAACGAATAGGCTCAATTCTTTACAGAATTAGGTGAGAATATCTTTCCGATGACTTTTTTTACATAATGCTCTGCAAATTTCAAAGAATCGATTATTATCTGAACAATGTTGATAAACAAATAAGGAGTTTGACCATTTTTCAACAAATAGGCTCAATTTGGTTACGGAATCCATAAAAAATGTTTTTCAAATCATTCTTTCCTATGTATGATGCTTTGAAAATTTACAATAATTAATAATTATTTAGACAATGTTTATCAACGTATACAGAGCTTGGCTATTTTTCAAGGAATAGGCACAATTTGTTTACGGAGTCAACTAAGTATGTCTTTCCGAAGACTCTTTTTCTAGGTTGCTTCACAAATTCAGATTTTGGCTATTTTCAACGAATAGGCTGAATTTTTTTATAGAATTAACCAAGAATATCTTTCCGATTACTTTTTTCTATGATGCTATGGAAAGTCTTTCTGTTGAATCTTTTCGATGCTGCTTTGTGAATTTGCAAGAATTTATAATGATTTAAACCATTTTCATTAACAAATTCAGAATTTAGCTATGTTTTAACAAATAGGCTACATTTTTTCACAGAATTAACTAAGAATATTTTTCCGATGACTTTTGTCTGTGATAATTTGTAAATTCTCAAGTATTTTTAATTATTTATACAATTTTTATAAACAAATTGAGAGATAAGCTGTTTTGAAACTAATAGGCTCAATTTGTTTACGGAAGCTAGAAAGCACGTATTTCCAATAAGACTTTCCTACATTACTTTGCACATTCGCAGTAATTATTATTTATTTGAACAATTTTCATAAATATGTTCAGAGTTTTGGTATTTTTCAAGGAATAGACACAATTTGTTTACGGAGTCGACTAACAATGTCTCTCTGATAACTCTATTCTGTGTTGCTTTATTAATTTAAATGAATTATTGATTATTTAAACAATTTACATAAACAAATTCAGAGTTTGGTTATTTATCAACGAACAGGCTACATTTTATTACAAAATTAACTAAGAATATCTTTCCGATCAGTTTTTCTGTGATACTTTGTAAATTCACAAGTATTATTTAAATAATTTTTATCAGCAAATCGGAGGCAACTAAGAATGTCTTTTCGAGGACTATTTCCTACGATACTTAGCGAATTTATGATAATTATGAATCATTTAAACAATTTTCCTAAACATATTCAGAGTTTGTCCATTTTCAAAGGAATAGGCTCAATTTTTTTACGGAAGCAACAAAGTATGTATTTAAAATAAGAATTTCGTACATTACTTTGCACATTCACAATAATTATTCATTATTTAAATATTTTTCATAAACATATTCAGAGTTTGCCTATTTTTCAAGGAATAGACACAATTTGCTTACGGAGTAAACTTAGATTGTCTTTCCGATGCTCTTTTCTATGTTGTTTTGTAAATTTACAAGAATTATTAATTATTCATACAACTTTCAATAAAAAAATCAGAATTTGGCTATTTTTCAACGAATAGGGTGCATTTTTTACAGAATTAACTAAGAATATTTTTCCGATGACTTATTTATATTATGCTCTTCAAATTTCCAAGATTTATTAATTATTTAAAATATTTTCATGAGCAAATTAAGAGTTTGGCCATTTGTCGAAGAAACTCGCCCGTCAAACCTCCTGGTGGACACTAGTTAAAACCGAGGTTAAAACGGAGCGAATACACAACTCGGTCGTATACGTCGTAGATGGTCATCCATCCGAGTGCTATGGGCGCTCAAAATGGCTTGACATCTGGACTCTTCTCGAGTCGAGATCATTTACTGTGTATTTCTATGAAAATTTGTACGCGCCGACATTGTATAGGTTTTTTCCAAAGTTGAATTAAAATGTTTAGAGTTGCACAATTATTTATTCTGCATCGTGAGAGGATACCTATACGAAGCCATGTACAAATCAAAATTATTGATGTAAAAATGAATTACATGCTATTTTATTGAACATTGGCCAACGGCCATGCCACGCGGAAAAAACCAGTTCTCGTCAAATCACTGAAGTTAAGCAGCGTTGGGCGCGGTTAGTACTTGGATGGGTGACCATTCGAGAATACTGTGTGCTGTTGGCATATTATGGGTGTGGTGAGCCCAAATTTGTAGTTATTTTTATAACTACAAGAAAACTATCCACCTAGAAACACTACCCGAATCGGGTAGTGTCACGCCTACCCTGAAAGGGAAATGGCTTAATGGTATACATACATTTCCAAATAAAATAATTACATGCGAAGAAATTAGTCGCGCGCGGAGCGCGCGTATGAGGCTCTAGTTTATATAAACCTAACATCTAATATCTTATTTTTTGCAGAGCCATCAGACGAGGCAAGTGGGGAAAAAAGACATGGAAGCTGTGCCCGACAACTCATACGATTCCATCTACAAAATTGAAACGAACTTTCTGTGCCGATAAAGTGCTCGAAGGCAGTGAAAAAAGGGAGAAATGTAAGTGCACATGTCAGCGTGTTTCCAATGAGTATAACGGAAGAAGGAGGTCCATGTTGGGATAAAAGTAGAGAAGAAAATTAAATTAATATACTAACGGAGGGCCAGCGAGGAACAGCAGGACCTAGTGGATTTCCTCTGAGGCTACACGTGCAGAAAACTTCCCAGCGTCATGGGGCTTTTTTAAGTGGTTTTGATTACAAGTGGAGAACATTACCATTATGGCTGATTACGAAAGAATAAGACTTGTCGTGTTGGGAGGCGCAGGAGTCGGCAAAAGTGCGATTATTCGTCGATTACTTGGACAAGGATTCACGGAGAGGTATAGAGCTACCGTGGAAGACCTTTACTCCAGAGAATGTATCCTGGGAACATTAACGCTGAAAGTCGACTTGCTTGACACAGCTGGTAATCATTTTTATATATATTCTTCTAAAGTTCATTTTCCAAACAATAATGAGGCGACGAACCTTGATACACAATAGAGCGTATCGAACAAAAATTAAGTTCATCATTCGTAGTTTTAATACAGTCTTTCCCCTATTCCCCTGCGTTTCCTTTTTTTAATTTCCCTTTTTTTCCTATTCTCGAAAAACTTCGCCTATTTCCCCCTTTTCCTCTTTTATCTTCAAAGACACGATATTTAGAAATACAATTGTTCATTTTACAGCTACAAAATTATTCTATGCAAAACTAGAATATGCTACCGTGAGTAGCGAAAGCTATTTTTCAACTTAAAGAATGATTATTATAATTAATTTAACTTTTTGAATTTGTCTAATTTTAAACTAAACTATTTAGGATTTGAATAAAACTTTAAAGGCAAAATATTTTTTTGTTGAATCTATGAAAATTAAATATTTTTGAAATTAACTGTCATAAAGTACAAGGGAAGGTCCTCCAGACAGGCTAAAAAATATTTAAATGACATTTCGGTATAGCAGTTGCTATACAGATATAAATTCATTTACACTGAACTTTTTTTATGGTAACTTAGATCTCATAAAAAATGGTTTGGTCATTAAATAAGAAGAAGTGTGTAGCTTTTAGTACTTTTTGACTATATCTCACGGTGTGCCTGGACCCAAAAAGAATAAAATCGCCTGGGCCCTTTTTGAGAAAACTCTTTTTTTATTTTTTTTGAAGAGGTTAATCAACATATTTTAATGAAAATAAGTTGAACGTGGAATTAAATTGGCTCAAACTATTCAGTTTGGCATCCAAAAAAGGGCTACAGGTGCTGAACATCTAACCAGAACTGAAACCCTTCAATATTTTTGAAAAATGGTGAAAAGTGGGAAAAAATCAGTTTTTTGAAAATTGCCTTATTCCAGTTCATCCTATGTCCCAAACGCCTTAACAAGAATTAAAGTGCTTGAAATTTTCTGCAAAATGAAAAAAAAATCGAATGTTCTATCTCTAAAAGTTTGGGAGTTATGATCCTAAGAAATCGATTGTAGGCGAATAATTTGAATGAAAAAAAAAACATATATATAGTTATGGGGAAATAACTTATTCCCTATGCATATCTGATAAAAATTGCCGAATGTTTAATTAAAGAAGACTTCATTTTGAGTAGATATAAATAAAAAACAATGCTCTAGCTCTAATAGAACCAAAATTATGGCCTTTTGAATATGTCCCTTTTTTATGGAATGTTGTTTAACATCAATTTTATAAATAAAATTTATCGTTTTTCAAAAGAACTCATTTCCTCAGCGTTTTAGGTGAAAGTTGTCAGTAAGTTATTGAAAAAATATTCAATTTTGAGTAGATCTAAAAAAAACAATGCTCTAGCTGTAATATAACCAAAATTATGGCCTTCTGAATATGGCCCTTTTTTATCAAATTTTGTTCAATATCAATTTTTTAAATAAAATGTATCGTTTTTCAAAAGAACTCATTTCCCGAGC
The DNA here is from genome assembly GCA_932195095.1 of Andricus curvator. NCBI lineage: Eukaryota > Metazoa > Arthropoda > Insecta > Hymenoptera > Cynipidae > Andricus > Andricus curvator. Next base: position 2,241,549 of record CAKNYM010053500.1, on the reverse strand, counting down.
AATTCAGGAGAAAGTTGCCACCAGATAGGTTAAGGAGGACCTGATTTTTAGCAAATCTAAGAAAAATAATGCTCTAGCTCTAGTCGCATCGAAATTATGGCCTCCTGAAAATTACGCTTTTTATGGAATTTGTTTGAAATTTTTTTTTCTAATTTTTCGTTTCTGGAGGATGAGGCATGGAAAAATGTTTTTATCATATTGTGTATCTTGTGCTTCAATTAAATGAACACTTAATTTAATTATGAACTGAAAACTTTTATTAACGTTATTATGAAAACATGATTGTGAGCTTAAAATGCCTGATTGCGTAGTCTGGATGATTCTTAGACTTTATATTTTGTCCAAACGAGATATTTTATTTTAAAAATTGATAAGATTTTGATTTTGTATTCAATTTGTTAAAAAAATGATGATTAACATAATTTCATTACAAAAGGATCATATTCAGAAGGCCATAATTTCGATGCGATTAGAGCTAGAGAAATTTTTTTTTAGATTTGCTAAAAATCAGATCCTCCTTAACCTATCTGGTGGAAACTTTCTCCCGAATTGGTCGGGAAATGAGTTCTTTTGGAAAACGATACATTTTATTTAAAAAATTGATATTGCACAAAATTTCAGAAAAAAGGGTCATATTCAAAAGGCCATAATTTTGGTTCTATTAGAGCTGAAGTAATGTTTTTTTTTTTTTTGAGATCTGCTCAAAATTAAGTCTTCTTGAATTAATTATTCGGCAATTTTTACCAGATATGCATAGGGAATAAGTTATTTCCCCAAAACTATATATATATTTTTTCATTCAAATTATTCGCTTAAAATCGACTTCTTGGGACCATAACTCCCAAACTTTTAGAGATATAACATTCGATGTTTTTTCATTTTGCAGATGCAAGCATATGCAAGCCCTTTTGGGTTGAAGTCAGCCGAGGCACACCGTATCTACGATGCAAAGAGAGAGGCTTTTTTTATGAAATTTTTGGGATAGTGTTTTTGACTCAAAAAAGAAAATTTTCATCCCTATTCGAACTAAGAATGAAGAACTTTACTGTATTCGATACGCCTCAATACACAAAATATACAAAGACTTCCCTGGTGGAACTAATTTCTATGAATTTTTGCGAAACTTTTTATGAATTTCTATGAAAATTTCTAAGAATGTTTATAAATTATTAAGAATTTTTAATGCATTTTACACTTCTTATTTATAATTTCTAAACTAATATTATTTATTTTTTTATTGTTTTTTTATTTCTACGAATTTCGGACAGATATTTTTACGTACTACAACATATATCAAGTAGGAAAAATTTAATCAAACCAGATTTCCATAAGAAACGTGTGGAGTCAGTTCCTTAATTTTTCGTAGAGAATTTTTATTATATATTAGATTTGTACCTTTTTAGTCAACTAATTAAAAAAATCAAAATCGGTTATGACTTAGAAGTCACTTACTGGAGTTATGTCTTGCTTGTGGATTTGTTGTAGTTTTTATGTTCTCGATATCTTAAAAATGCATGTATTAATTTGTATACATATAAAATTATGTCCTTTTATATTACGATCATTGTAAATAATTATATGACTTTTTTTTACTAGTTTTTAAGGAAAATAATCATTTTTTCTTACTTGTGTCACATTTTTCTATAATAAGTAACTTTTTTGATTTACATATTGTTTGTAATCTGCGCACCGTATATCAAATTCTTATAAATAAATGTTTACATTTTTGTTTCAAAAAGTAAGATAAAATGATTATTTTTCCTTAAAAATGAGTTTAAAAATTTTCATTAAATAATGCACAATGATGGTAATATAAAAGAGAATATTGCTATATAGCTATAAAAATGTAATACAACCACTTCCAAGACATAGAGAAAATAAAAACTACAAGAAATAAATGAAAAAGACAAAACTCAAATAGGGAACCTCTCAGTCATATCCGATTTTGAATTTTTTTGAAAAAAATTGCCTAAAAAGGTACTGCATTTGTGGACAGTACATGTTCCTAATTAATTTTTTTTTGTTTTGTATTATAAATAATTAAACTTCCTAACGTTTGATTAAAAATCTTAAAGTTTTTTTTCCAAATCAGCAGTTTTCCATTCCAAACTGTTAAAACAATCTATAATATTCTACAATTGTATATGAGGCGTAGTTTTCCTGGAACGTTGCAATTTTTCGTCAAAATTTTTTTTCAATTTTCATTTTGAAGTCGTAGATTTTCATTTGTTTTCGTAGAAAATTGTATTTATTTATAATTGCGTGTAGAAATTTGTAAATTTCTAGAAAAACTATGAAAAACTACAAATACTACAAATAATATAATAGGGTGTCTACCTGACCGAGAAATCGGAAAAACCGGGAAATGAGCAGGAAAATATTGTTCACTCTAGAATTCCGTAAAGAATTATAGTTTTTATTTTACGTTAACTTTAGAACACGAAATTTCATTAAAAATTATAATTTTTACTTTAGGACAGGGAGTTTCCGTGAAGAATTATAATTTGAATTGGAACAGGGAATTTTTGACATGGAACAAGAGTTTTGGAAGAAAAAAAATGTAATTCTAATCTAGAAGAAGGGAATTTAAAAGAAAACTATAATCCAACTCAGAATTCATCAAGATTTAAAACTTCCCTTTTCCAAATTATTGAATAAGGGATTGACTATATTTTTGAATTATAATATAAATATTTGTATATAAATATAATTATAATTTGGAACAGGAATTCGAGCAGGAATTTTGGAAATGAATTTAATTGTGACTTGATATAATGAATTTTCTTCTAGAATTATAATTCTTTGTTTGGAAAGGAAATAAATAAATGAAATATAAAAAAAAATCCTGTAAAGAATTATAATTTTGACTTTGGTACAAGAAATTTCGTAAAGAATTATAATTTTATCTTGGAACAGGTATAATTTATGACTTGGAACAGGAAATTTTGGAAAATAATTTTAATTCTGATTTATAAAATGGGAATTTACAAAAACAATCCCTGTTCCAAGTAAGAATTCTTCCAAATTTGTAAATTCCTTTTTCCAAAGTTTTCAAAATTTGTTTGAATTTAAAAATGTTTTTTTGCAAACAAAAATAAATTATATTTAATAGGTTTTATTGAGGCCTGTGCCGCAATAAATAATAAATTATATTTCTGAATCAATATAGAAAATGTTGTAAATAAGTATAATTCTGTCTTGGAACAGGTAATTTATGGAAATAAATGTAATTGTGACTTGGAACAGGGAATTTCTGTGAAGAATTATAATTTTGACTTTCGAAAAGGGAATTTGCGTAAAGAACAGAGAATTTTTGACATGGAACGGAATTTTGGGAAATAATTCAACTTCTGACTTACAAGGAAATAAAAGAAAATCCCTGTTCAAATTCAGAATTAAAATTCTTGTACAGAATTCTCTGTTCCAAATCACAATTATAATTCTTATGACCATAAATTCTCTGATGATCTAACCCAGAATTATAATTCTTTTCCAAAATTCCCTGTTCCAAATTATAAGTTTTTTAAATTACTTAAAATCTCTTGAAATCTTCAAAAATCGTTCGAAATCCTTTACATTTTTTCAACGTTTTTAAATAGAAAGGAAGGAACCGGGAAATGACCAGGAATTTAAAATCAACTGTCGGGTAGACACCCTAAATTAGCTTTTTCCAATCGTAAATTTTCGTTATTTTTCGTAGGAATTCCTAATTTTCTACAAAAAACCTATTAAAAATGAGGAAAAACTACATCTTCAATTTAGCGTCGTAAATTTTTCTTTTTTTCCATTTTAGAAAATTGTATTTATTTAAAATTGAGTGTGGAAATTTGTAACTTTTTAAGAAAAACTATCAAAAACTACATCTAGTTTTTCCATTCAAAAAACTATAAAAAATTAAAGATACTTTTGTTCTAAATTTCCATAATTTTTCTTAGCAAATTTTTATTTTTATCACTAAATTAAAAAGTCACAATTATTCATTAAAAATCTTAATTTTTCATACAAATGTATGGTTTTCTATGCAGAATTATCATAAAATCTACAATTTTCTACAATCATTTATGAAAAGTACGTTTTCGTAGAACGTTTTAGTTTGTCATCAAAATTTTATTACTTATTCCTTCTTAAAATACATTAGATATATTGCGAAAAATAATTGATCAATTATGAAACTTGCATTGCGGTTATAGTAAATCATGAAAAAGCTCAAACTTTTCTGAAAAGTAAAAAAAGCAATTTGAGAAACTGTAGAAGGCAATTTTTAGGACAAGTTTTTCATTTTTTTCTTATTCCTAAAAGTTTTTCTTTGAACTATTTTACACTTTAGAGGTTAAAAATGATAATTTACCAACTACCATAAAAATCTTCTGCTAAAAACCATTGATATTTATAAAAAAAGTTCTTGCCTGTTTTAATTAGAAGCGACTAAATTTGAAAACATACCAACTTTCAAGTATCAGTTATCAAAGGGCTTTACTGTATATAAGCATAGTAAAAGCACTCCCAAAGGAAATTCCGTATCAGCTTGGCCAAAAGTTTGTTTGTAATAAAAGAGCAGCTTTTACAAAGTTTTGACCCCCGATATTTGAAAATTCGTTCGAAGCGCTATTTTTGGCATTTGCTAATTGTCATTTAATTATTTCTAATTCGTTTCTGAATGTTTACTTTAAAACTAAAAGTGCAATCCTATGTTTTTGCAGAAGGTTAACGTATTTTTTTAATGACCTTTGAATTCTTGAACTTTAATCTGAAGAAAAAGAAAAAGCTATTACCATCGATATTTTAAAAACTTCAAGAACGTAAAGTCAAATCTTTAGTTTCCTTCCTCATGTAAATTATAAATTTATGCTTAATTTATCAATTTTTTACTCATAAATTACTACTTGAACTTTTTCCTGTAGGTACTTCAATATAATATTCGATGTGGTTAATAAAATAATGTACTGACGAACTGGAACGAATTTGAATAATCTGATCTAAAATTAGGAAAAGTCCCGTTCTTTTTGATTAGCAATTGTTATAAAACGTTTACCTTGATATCTCTATCACCCAAACAAAATTTTCAATCCAATGTTCAGTCTACTAAAATTTTATTTTTTTACAAATAAATTGTCATTTGGAATGTTACAAATAATTAAATGGCAGATAGACATTAATTCAAATCAAACTTCTCTAAAAATATTATTCTGCATTTTGGTTTGCAATTCAGGTCCTTTTAGACATTTAAATTATTCTCTCGCCAGTATGCATATCGTTATAACGAGCTTGCCCCGCTGCGCTATTTCGATAACACTCCCAAATTAAAATTAAGGGTACAGCGAATATTGCTGTTCAGGCATTTAATATAATTTGTTGAAAATTTGGTCATGCGGAAAATTGACTGTTTTGTTCAGTCCGTTAAATAGAGTTAATTTTAACATGTACGCTTGATTTAAAAAATGCAAAAATTACCTAAATATCAGGATTCACGGTCCGTCCTCATTTTCATCTAATCCCCCTGAACCCTTTTTTCCTTAAATTTGAAAAATACCATAAAACACCTGAAATCAAGAATATTTACCCAATTTCCACCTTTCACCCATTTTGCCAAAGAGTGAGTTTTCAACCAGATATTTAAATTTTGTACTAAAGAAATAAATTTTCAACTAAAATGATGAATCATTAAGCGAAAAAATTAATTTTCAACAAAGTAGTTGAGCTCTTAACCGAATAGTTAAATTTTTGTTAAAAAATAGTGCATATACATCCAAAATAGACGACTTTTAAACAGAATAGTTGATTTTGCAACCAAACTATTGAATATTCAAGGCGAAAAGACTAATTTACAAGTAATTCAATTTTTAACGAAATAATAAAATTTGTAACCAAAAAAGATTAAACTTCTATCAAAAGAGATTAATTTTTATACCAAAAAAATCTTGCAATCAAGTAAGAAAAAAATTTCAACAAAAGTGTTGAATTTCCAAGCAAAAAAGACGAAATTTCTACATGAAATGAAAAATCTTCAACCAAAAAAAATAATTTTTAACAAAGTAGTTGAAATCTCAACCAAATAGTTGAATTTTCAACCAAAAAAGGTGAGTTCTCAACGAAAAATGTAATAATTGATATTTCAAACAAAAAATATTTTAATTTTCAATTAAAAACAGGTAAATTCATCCAAACAAGACGATTTTTTAATGGAATAGTTGAATCGTCAATCAAGACAGATTAATTTTCAACCATACAGTTGCACTTTTAATAACAAAAATGAAATTTTTACTAAAAGAGATGAATTTCCAAACCAAACAGACGAATTTTCTACAAAACAGTTAAATTTTCGAACTAAAATTATGAATTTTTAAACAAATAAGTTAATTTTCAACCAAATAGTTGAATTTTCTGAGAAAATAATTGAATTCAAAGAAAAAATAATGACTTTTTAACCAAACTACTGAATTTTCAACACAAAATTATGAATCTTCAACCAAAAAAAAAAAAAAATGTATTTTTAAGAAATTCGTTGATCTATTAACAAAATAGTTGAATTTTCGACCTAAAATTCAACGAAATATGTAATAGAGTATATTCCAAATAAAAGAGATTTTAAATTATAGACAGTTGAATTCATCCAAAAAATACGAATTTTTAATAAAATATGTAGTTGAATCCTCAACCAAAACAGAATAATTTTCAACCAAACAGTTGCTTTTCTTACTAAAAAAGATTAAGTTTCTACAAAACAGATAAATTTTCAAACCTAAGAGATTTTTTTTATCATAATAGTTAAATTTTCAACCAAAAAAGAATTTACAGTTAAAAAAAATGTCACTCCAATTATTAAATTTTGAAGCCAAAAATATGAATTTTCTATAACACATTTTAATTTTCAAACCGAAATTATGAATTTTCTACGAAAATAATTGAATTTTAAACCAAAAAAAAGAATTACTTTTATCCAAGTTGTTGATTTTTCAATAAGATAGTTGGTTTTTCTTATTAGAATTAAAACTTTTAGAAATTATTAGACTACTAAACTTTTAGAATTAATAAAACATTAGGAACAATTTTAAACGTCTAAGGAAACAAAAATAAAAAAAGTAGGTTTTTCAAATGGTAATTTTTGTGTATTTCAAATTATTTCTTTCTGGCTTACTCAGAAAAATACTTTGAACAATTCAGGGTTCTGTACAGAAAATAATACACAAGAAAAAAGTTATGAGTATAAGGAATAGAAATCTGTCTACTGTTAAAAATAAATTTCAAAAAATTCAAATATGAGCATTTTTTACTACCTCCCTTCTTTCGTTCATTGTAAAAATAATTATGCAATTTTTTACGAATTCAAAAAAAAGTGTGACCCTTTGTCCAAGGCCTTCAAACGCTTAAATATGTTAATTATTTTCTGTGTATGTAAAAATGACAAATCACTTACTTAAAATCAATAAGTATGAAAATTAGATGATGGTAGACATCACTGAAAATAATAATATGATAAAAAAGTACCATGTAAAAGTTAAAATGTGTGCTAGTAATAGAAAACTACCCCTAAACATTAAATACTACCTTTTAGAACGTTAGTTTGCTTCTTTCACAATTATTCACATCATTTCTTACAAGAAAAAAAAGGTAATTAGGTCAATCAATACATCTCGAATCAGTGAGTCTTTTTTACTCTTACATTGATTTTGAATAATGTTAATAAAAATAGTTTTTCTTCAAAAAAATACCTTTTTCAAATATTATGAATGACCAGAACTTCCTTACTCTATAATAGAATGTATAAATATTATAGGGCAATCGATTCGTTCCAAGTCAATAAATCTTTTATATTCTAGCACCAACCTGAAATTATGTGAGTAAAAAATGTTTACCACCTGAGGTATATTAAAAAATACATTATAAATTATAAACTTCCTATAAAGGGTGGTTTTTTCACTTTTAGGGGTAGTATTCTGAATAAAATTAGGGTGAAATTATTTTCAGTGATGCCCACCATCATCTTATTGTCATACTTACAGCTTTTACGTGAGTCATTCATCATTTTTATACAAACATAAAATAATTAACACTTCTTAGTCTTTAATGGCCTTGGACCGCGGAATAAAAATTTGTTTTTAATTTATAAAAAATTGTAAAATTATATATGAAATATTTTGTTGGGCCACCCTAATATTCATTTAATACTCTCATGATATGTGTTGTGTTATTCAAGGATGGTTCTCTTATACCTTATCTAACAGTGAACAAAATAATTCCTTCATAAATATGACTGCTCGTAAACTTGGTCCAAAGTATGAATATAATTATAAATATTATGTATGCATTGAATATAAGAGAGATGAAATTTCGTTCACATCCTTTAGGAGACCTACAATTTCCGGCCATGAGGCGGCTTAGTATAGCGACAGCACACGCCTTCCTTTTGGTTTACGCCACTACTTCTCTACCAAGTTTCGAATGCGTCAAACGGTGTTTTGAGGAAGTCCGAGAACAAAGGCCGGATTTTCAGGTATTCAAGTGCATGATAAACATGCGAATACAGTAACTATGTTTTAGACGATAAGAGGAAATAATCTTTCTGAAATAATGGAAAAAAGTATTTAAATCAAGTAAAGGATCCCATTTAAGGCCCCTGGAAAACAGCGGTAAATCGGACTTCATAAACGAAGGCCAAACGGAGAAGCAATTTTTTCTAGTTTTGTTGCATACATAATCTGAATAGTAGGACTCCCGGTAAAGGCCGTTTTTAGGAAAAAATTATTTTTTTTATTTTATAATCGAAAGAAAAAAATGCGCCCTATTTAGTGGCGCCACGCTAACACCAGCATCGAAGTAGTGGAGTATTCTACTATTTACCTAAAAAGGGAGTAGGGCAAGGGAACTAAATGCGGATCAATCTTGTTTTTTACCGTAAATTGACATAATGATTTTAAAAAGTTTTGTGAAATGTATAGCCCAACTAATAATTGACAACCTAAAACTAAATTGTTGTAGGTGGCTACACTGCTTCTACAAAAAAAATTCTAAGTTGTGGCAACTCTGACATTTCTCAATGTGGTTGAGTTGGGTGAAATTACGGTGAATGACAAGTTCTTTAATATTTCAATAGATATTTATTTTACAATCATAAGACTTTAAAAGAATATTCATAAAATCATGAAGTTTCAGTAAATTAATAAGGTGCTGACGATCTTGTACTATTTCCGGAATGCGGCAAACATGAAAAGTAGTGATTTCATACCTAATCTTAAATTCTACATAAGATTTTCGAAACTTATAAATTAATATTTACTTTTCTTTTTTTCTGTTGGATTGTCAACATATTTTTATAAAAGTTTCGTAAGTCATTAATGTTCTTCAATTTATTAGAAAAATGATGTAATAGTTATTAAACTTGTGACAAAAATTTACAAACGTCAAAAGTTTTCATGGTTTTATAATTTTCATTTGGCAGTGAAGGAAACATAAGTAATAATTCGTTGAATTCGTCCATATTTATTTTACAAAGTAAATGTGATTAAAGTTTTAAAACGAAGCAACTTTTAATGAATTTGAATCCATTTTATTATGGTCCAACTCTTTTGAGAACTGATTTTTTAATTATTTTCTAATTCTTGTGACGTTTTTAGAATTATCGATCAGCTGCACTATGTCCTTACAAAATGCTCTTGAAGTAATTAGAGAAAAAAGACTTTCGATTCGTCAGGCAGAAAGGACATATGAAATTCCTTACTCCACGTTGAGACGCCATATCAAAGGAGAAGTTCTGTCTACAAAAAAAAGGAAGACTTCCAGCAATGGGTGCAAAAGATGAAAATGATTTGAAGGATGCAGCTCTCCAAATGGCGAAAATGGGCCATGGCCTTCACATAAGTGTAATGATTGAATTGGCAGCAGAAGTAAATCGTCAAAAAAACTGTACTCTATTTAAAAATATCGTACCAACATAAATATGGTATGATGGATTTACGAGAAGGCACAATTTAACTTGGAGAAATCCACAGAATATTTCAGCTGCAAGAATGAGTATGGAGACTAATGAAGTTGAAGAAGATTTATTTAAAAGAGTTAGGGAGTGCAATAGAACTGATAACAAGGGGATTGAATGAAAACATGGGTTTCGCCATGGATGAGAGTGGTTTGTGCCTGGTAACGAAATCTGGAAAAATTGTAGTACGAAAGGGAGATAGTCAAGTACGTGTGAGAAATGAAGGCGAACGAGGAGAAAGCATCACGATCGTAGCTTGTGGAAACGCTACAGGAACAGTCGTGGTTCCACCTACTATTATTTTCAAAGGAAAATCTTTAAATTCAGCTTCAACAGAAGGTGCAATGAACGGCACCATTTTTGCTTACACAGAAAAAAGCTTCCCAGATAACAATCATGCGACGCATTGAACCCGCACGTCGTGCGTGCGAAAATGCATTAATTTTGCCAACACGTGCCTCGTTCAAGTGATGGGCACCAGAGTGCGAGAAGAATGCGTCGCATTTTGCTGTCACGCATGCAGTCACGCAGTGTTGATATTATGCGACGCAAATCGTGTAGGCACGGTGATGGCCGGGGATGACGTAAATTTACGGAAATTTCAAATGATCAAAATTAAAAATTAACGTAATATCAAAAATATTAAGAAACTAATTATTGAACCGGGCTTAACATGTTTTGGTCCAAGCGCAATGGTGTTTCACCACTTTTGAAAATTCTTGTAAACTTTAATTTTTGGAAATTGAATTTAATGAATAATATCAAAAAATATTTGTTAAATAATAATTTTATCATTTTCAGGGACCGTTTGCTCTCTGAACAAAAATTTGTATACCCCCTTCTACTGTGCGGCGGTTCAATTATAAATAGAAAATTTGTAGATACATTAAGTTTTGAAAAAATGTTAATTGATTAAATCACTTAAGCATAATTTTTATCATTATATATGAAAATATATATAATCGTTTAAATAATATTAATAATAATATAGGTTTGAAATGTACTGAGCGAAATCTTTATTGAAATATATAATCATTTTCAAAAAGCGCGCGATGGCAGTATATCAATGATACGCGTAGTAAATACAATTGCTAAACGCTTGCTTGACTAGTAGTACGTAACGTGTCATTTTTCGTCCATTTGCAAAGAAGAAGTCATTGTTTTTTCCTGCTCCCGGCTTCTCTTATTGTGTCCAGTTTTATGCGTTTTATTAAATATATCGCAATATAATCCATAATTAAATTCTTGGATTTTAAGTTATTATGGATTTTTTTTTCGTTAAGCTTTTCTAATAATTTTGCCAAAGTTTGAGACTGATGCAAACACTATTATAATATTCTTTTACGAATTACGTTTAACTTTACCAAAGATTTGCGATAAGTGAGTTATATGTAGATCCACGACTTTAATGAAATAATAAACGATATAAAGTCCATTTTCCACTTGTTACTTTACATTTACAAACAATTAAATTAATTATTTATTAACCCTCCTATTAGACCTGCACTTCGTGCGTGCAATCTGCCCGCACGCATTGTGACTGCACGACGTACGACCCATGTGTGCATCAATTGATGTCGCAGCTGTGTGATCATATGCGTGCAAGACGTGCGGGGTAACCCGCATGAATACCTGCACAATGCGCGCATCTTGCGTGCACAATTGTTATCTGGGTTTATTGTGGGCGAAATTTTTTCCGAATGGTTCAACAGATTCTTGAGCCTTATTTCACCCATGCGACCAGTAGTTCTCTTTCTTGATCTGCTTTCCTCCGCATACCATAAATCTTTACCAACCTTTGGATAGAGGATTTTTTGGACCACTGAAGGCTGCTTTCCGAAAAGAAGTAACAACTCTTATGCGCAAAAATAAGCGCAAAACTTTAAATAGATATGATTTTTGCAAAGTTTTAACACCCTCTTGGATAGCTGCTGCAACACCTAATATGATTAGTGCATTTAGTTGCAATGGAATGTGGCCCTATAATCCAAATGCCGTAAAGCTTCCAAACGACTCAGAAGATTCGCTGATGAATGAAGAGTTACGTGATTCCGGTGAAACTGAAGTCAGACAGAACCTTCAACTTCTTCCTCGGCTAACGATACAAATTTGCTTAGTGATAAGGCAACAGAAAAAAGACCTTTAGCACTCACGCGAGGAATTCAGAGTTCAGAAGAAAGCGATCGTCCTCCAATATTTATAATGAAAGTAAATACACAAGAGCCAGAGAAATCACCCGTCCTTGCAGCAGTTATACATTTTTTAACTCCAAAAGAAAGTTCTTGTCCAAAAAATCGAAAAATAACTGCAACTAGAATGTTGACTTCAGAAGAATTCATGTCGCAAATAGAAAAGACTGAAGAGCTAAAGAAGCAAAAAATTGAAAAGGAACAAGAATTGAAGAAGCACTTGACAGGAAAACAATTAGAACGCAAGCAGGAGCTTGAAGAAAAGGCGATTTTAAAGAAAAAGAAACTTGAAGAGAAGGAAAGCTTGAAATCAAAGAAACTCGAATAAAAGGAAAGCTTAAAGAGAACGAAGTTACAAAGGATCGATGATTTGAAAAATAGAAAGATTGAAAAAGAGAAAAATATTCATCAAAATAAATTCATCAAGAAGGACTTAAAATGAAAAGCATTTGAAAAAAAGCCTCTGAATGAAAATATTGAAGATAATGCGAATGTGACTGTACAGAAGACTGATGTAAACGAAAAACCAAAGAAAACGACTAGAAGAGTTTTGATCAGCAAAACTGAGTTTACCCAAGAAAAACCGACGCGCTATTAATGTAAATAGCGCAAAGGGAATCGTCACAGAAGATGAAGACAACCAAATCTGCCCTACTTGCACAAAATCATTTCAGAAAGATTTTCGTGTAGGTGAAACCTGGGTTCAATGTATCAACTGCTTAAAATGGTATCACCATGCCTGCGAAGGACTAACGAACAATGATAACCAGATAAATTCAGATGTTTTAAATGTCTATATATTTCTCGTTCTTAAAAACCTTGGAAAATCTAATAAAAATATTTTGTCCAAAATAATCATTTATTTATCGTGTAATTAATAAGTGCGTATTGATAATTTTTTACCATTTAATATGATCTTTCTAGTGCATTTTTAGCGTTGAACACCGCATTAGAAATCGGGCGCATGCGTTTGATCCGCATTAGGTATGATGATTTGATCCGATATTATGTAGAAAAAAATTTTTTTTTTCAAATTTTTATTACTCAAACTTATCTTCTAACATCTGCTTTTTAATAAAAAATGTGAGTTCCAATCCTTTCTGACACTGATCCGCATTTGGACCCGGGGTCCAAATGCGGATCAAAATCATACCTTTACAAAAAATGTTCTCATACTTTTAAAAATGAATTTTGAAAATCGGCACTTTGTGTTTTTAAAGCTAAAGAATCACCCTAATGTTTTCCAGAAGAGAAATTCATTTTGGATTAGAATTATATTTTTAAACAAGTAGTTTCTGAAACCTGATCCGCATTTGGTTACCTTGCCCTAGTTAAAACAGTTGTCTACATCGGTTTTTGGTTTTGCTACTTGCCATGCTTTTCACTGGCCATGTCGGAGGAAGATTATCTGTTCGGTTCTGTTTTTAGGCGAACCTAACGACAAAATGAAAAATTACCATGACCTGCAGGATAATAGTGTTTCGTTTGGTCCTAGAGTATTCTACTATTTATCTAAGAAGGAAGTAGATAAAACAGTTGTCTGCATCGGTTTTTGCTTTCGTGAATTACCATGCTTTTTACCGGCAATACTGTTGGAAAAGGATCTGCTCGGTTCTGTTTTTGGACGAACCTAACGATAAAATGAAAAATTATTAGGAACGTGAATCCTGAAGGATGATAGTGTTTTGTTTGGCCGTGGAGTTTTCTACTATTTATCTAAAAAGGCAGTAGATCAAATAGTTGTCTACATCGGTTTTTGCTTCCGTTCGTGACTTACCATGCTTGTTACTGGCCATGCTGAAGGAAGAGGATCTGCTGGGTTCTGTTTTTTGGCGGACCTAACGACAAAATGAAAAATTACCATGAACTTGGGACCTGCAGGATGATAGTGTTTCGTTTGGTCCTAGAGTATTCTACTATTTATCTAAAAAGGGAGTAGACAAAACAGTTCATTGCATCGGTTTTTGCTTTCGTGAATTAACATGCTTTTCACCGGCAATACTGGAGGAAGAGAGTCTGCGCCGTTCTATTTTTGGGCGAACCTAACAATGAAATGAAAAATTATCATGAACGTGAGTCCTGAAGGATGATAGTGTTTCGTTTGGTAGTGGAATTTTCTACTATTTATCTAAAAAGGGAGTAGATCAAATAATTGTCTACGTCGGTTTTTGCTTTCGTGACTTACCATGCTTGTTACTGGCCATGCTGAAGGAAGAGGATCTGCTGGTTTCTGTTTTTTGGGGGACCTAACGATAAAATGAAAAACTACCATGAACTCGGGTCCTGAAGGATGGTAGTTTTTCGTTTTGTCGTTAGGCTCGCCCAAAAACAGAACCGAGCAGCTGTAGACAACTGTTTGATCTACTCCCTTTTTAGATAAACATAGTAGAATACTGCACTACAAAGATGGTGTTGCTATCGTGGTGACGCTAATGGGGCACATTTTTTTCTTTCGATCATTACATAAAAACATGATTTTTTTCAAAAAACGGCCTTCACCGGGGTTTTTTTTACTCTTTAGACTATGTATACAAAAAACTAGACAAAATGGCTTCTACTTTTGGCCTCAGCTTATGAAGTCCGATTTACCTATGATTTCCAGGGGTCTTAAGGGGTTAGTTCGAGGGGCTAATTTCTCCTGCAATCTGGTGTCACTCTCCCTGCAATCTCGTGCAATCCCATTCTAGAAAAATCATTATAAGAAAATAATGTTAAAACATTGACATAATTGGTACAAAAAATAGAGAAACCGCAAAACAATTTACAAAATTTGAAAAGAGTTGGACGATTTCAAATACTTCAATGGATTTTTTAAAAGACTTCAAGGGATTCTAACGAATTTCTAGAGAACTTTAGGAATTAGAAAAACTGATATGAAATTTCAAGGAATTCAACCATATTCGAGGATTTTCAAGGATTTCAAAAAAAAAATATATTTCAAGAAATTTCTACGGATTTTGGGAGATTTCGAATATTACGAAGGGTTTAAAAAAAATTAACGAGTTTCGCAAAATTTTGTAGAGGATTTTAACAGAATCCAGAAGTTTTTACTATGTTTCAGTGATTTTCAAAGATTTTACGGAATTTTAAAGCTTTAAGGGTACTTTAAAAAATTTCAAGGGGCCTTGGCAGATTATATGGGATTTTACGGGATTTCAGAGGATTTCAAATATTTCATCATTTTTGAAGACTTTTTAAAGCTGTTACAGATACCAATCTGTTTTACGGGATTCGTCTCAATTTTTGTTGGGATTACTAGGGATTTCACCAGATTTAAGGGATTTCATCAATTTCAAGGGATTTCAAACAATTTTGAAGAGCTTGAGATTATTCTTTAAATTCCAAGGAATTAAACGAGATTTTAACGTTTTTGAGGGTTTTCAAAGAATTCTAGAGATTTTTACCGGTTTCATTTTTCAGACATTTCTACGGATTTTGAGGGATTTTAGAGATTTCAAGGGATTTAAAAAGATTGACGGGTTTTTCGGGAGATTTTAGAGGATCTTAGCATCTTTCAAGAATTCATAAACGATTTTAACCCGATTTTGCAGGAAATATATAATATGCATTGTATATTGTATACCAGATGTTTTAAATGGTTAACCCCTCGATTTAATATTTATAAAATTGCATGACATTATTTTGCTACTTTTTTCAAAATGTATGCTACGATTGACACTATTTTGAATTTATTGTGCCCGAGGCTAAAACATAAAAAATTATATTCTAAATTCATCCAAACTTTAGACCAACTCGATTCGAATATTTCAAACTTTTAAATTGAAATTTTCCAATTCTGAACTCTTAACCATTTTCAAATTTTAGAGACAAAATATTCTTTCATTCTCAGAATTTTGTAATATTCTACAATTAATTAAAATTTCTTTATTTCAGAACGCTTTCCACATAGTATATCCATCCTCAAAATTTCTTAGATAAAACTCCACTTAAAAATAAAAATTTCTTTCAAAAAATTACAAATAATCTGCCAATATCTTTTCCAGAGGGGCCACAGTGTGCCAAAACGATTTTTTTTTTGACAAAAATCGTTCGACATTTCAATTTTTAACGGATTTTTATAGTTTTTTTGTAATGACCGTAAACATTCCAAGCATAACATGCAAATGCTAATGAGCAAAGAGTCAATGGTTAGACATAATTGGTTGATTCCGTGAAGAAAGTTTTCCTATTCATGGAAAAAAGGTAAAAATATACATTTCTCTATAAAAATTAATCAAATATTTAACATTTTCTATCAATTTAAAATATTCGACTACAAAAAGTCATTGGTAAGACATTTTTAGTTCAATCCTTTAAAAAATGAGAATATTCATGGAAGAAAGATCAAAATGTGCATTTGTTTATAGAAATTGTTTAAATAATTACCAGTTATTGTTAATTTGAAAAATATGTCAGAAAAAAGTCAATGAAAAGACATTTTAAGTTGATTCTGCGAATAAAATTGAGTCTATTTGTTTAGACATTGTGTATTTGTTTACAAATATTGTTTAAAGTATTGCAAAAGAGCAGATATTTTTAACTTATCGTAATCATATATTAATTTCTCTCATATTTTATGCAAAAACTATGAATTTCGATAAATAATCATTGCAAATCACACAAAAATGAGACTTGTTCATTAAATTGTTTATAACATTATAAAAAAGATATCTCACTCCAACACATAAATTATTTACGTATAGTTATTATACTAATTTGAGCCCTGTTTTATTGAATATAAAAATCTGTAGAGCAGCAAAACGCTTAAAAAGTTATTTTAAATAAAATTAGTTTTTTATTTAATACCAGAAGCTTAACGGGAATTTAAAAAAAATCAAAATGCGCATGAAATTCAACTGTCGAACAATTGTTGTCGAAAAAAGTGCTTTGACCGATTCCATTTCAAATAATAAGAATTTTGGGAAATGACAATATGGCGGCTATTTTTCTGAAAATTAAAAAAATGGATTTTCTCAAAAATTCCACCTTTCAAAATCTCTATTTTTAGGGAAGATTTTCGAAATTCAAGATTGAATCGAAATTTCTTGATTTTGAGTAAACTGCTAAGAAACAGGGTAAATGGGAAGAGTACAATGTTGATTAGAATTAAAATTTTCAGAAGAAAGTATTTCGTACTTTTTAAAGGTGGACATTCTATCGACTTGAATATGTACTTTGTTTAAAAAATCACTTATTTTTCTGTAAAATATAGTTTTTTTCAATTTTTTGTAATTTCCATGGAAAACGTTTATTTGATTTCTATCATAGTGTAACGTATTTCAAATTATATGTTTTATATGTATAGAAAAATATATCAAAAATGTAATCTCAAACCAAATTTACTCAGTGGTGAAAAAAATTGACAATTATGATGGAATGCAACCTTTTAAAAAATGTAAAAGACTTTGTTACAGAAATTTTGATTCCAAACTACTATGTTGTCTTCACATTTACCCTTTTTCTTAGCAGTTTACTTGAAAATAAAAAAATTTGTATTTTTGACAAAAAAATTTTTTCTTGCGGAAAAATTGTTTACCTGGAAAAACATTGATGACGCACTGTCAAAAATCTTCCATTTAAACAAAATAAAAATTTTTAAACGTCCATTCTTAATATTTTTAGATAAATACCGCGATTTTGTAATTTTCCAACATTTTTATATTTTCTTTAAAGTTACCATTGGAAGGTAACTTGTGATTCCCAAGAAAAATTTGTTTTGACTAAACTATAAAATACGTATTTTAATTATGCAATGATATATTTGAAGACTAATTTATTCGAACACCCTAACCTGGACCTCTCTATATGATTTGAAATGAAATCGGTCCTTTTCGGCACACAGCGACCCCATTAAAACGAAATGGACAACTCGGTAAACTGGAAATTAGAAAATTGTTTGAGAGTGAAACGCTGTTTTTTCCGAATCGTGTTTAAATGTTTTCTAATTCCTATGTGACAGGAAGTGCCTATAGTTGTGGCAGGAAACAAATTGGATCTCGCTACAGCTCGCAGGGAAGTTGCTATCGAGGACGTCAGTGAATGGCTTTTCTGTGAGCTTCCAAAGCTCAGAGCCAAAGTTATAGAGTGTTCTGCTAAAGACGACTATAATATTAAAGAAATCTTTAGGTGTTTCGTCACCCTGTCCAGAATCGTTCCGAAAAATCCTACAGGAGAAACGGACGAGTCAGGACTTAGGAGAAGATGTTCGGCTTATGGCTCCCGAAGGTAACATTTTTTCCCTCAATTTATATTATTCAATTTATTCAATAAAATTTGTTGTATATATGTGCCCAACTTTCACTGGTTCGTAGCCTGAAAAGCATCCCTGCGTTTTAACGAAATTCCGAGATACTTGCGGGGAAAATGCAGAAGGCGATCGTTCTTGGGTCGCTCCGTGTCCTCAGGTCACATGAGACTTTTACTGGACTGTCGTATTGAATTCGTCACATACTGGGAGCGGGTGTCGTTTCCTGGAATGAGACCCGCTCCCGGTAAAATCCCGCGGTTGTCTTTATAACAATGTATATAATTAAATTACATTTTTCTGTTTTATTTAATAGTTTTAAATAAAATTTTTTTTTTATTTATTTATTTTTTGTACAAATAACATTTCTAGATTTTAACAACTTTACAAAGAGAAGTTTCTAGCTAATCAATAGGGTGGTTAAAAATCACTTTTTTATAGATGGCATCGATCCCCCCCGATTCGGCTCCAAATCCGAAAAAAGAAGTTCCATATATTTTTTTTAAATTTTTATTTAAGCAAGTGAAGTTTCCCATGTAAAATATATGGAAAAAACACTTTTTTGAGTTTTTGGAATAACTTATGTGGGTTTGGTCTCATTTTTTTGCCAAAAATTATTATTTTTGCTCTATTGGAATTATTATGAATATTTTTATGCAATTTTCAATTATTTAAACAAAATCCATTTGTTTGAGTAATTGTTTTTTCTTCAAAATTTGACTTTTTTAACAGAATCATAATCGAGGTTATCTTTCAATAAACATTTTATGTTTTAGATAGCTCAGATTTATTATTTAACAAAGGCTTATTTGTTTAAACAAAATCAATTTGTTTAAACAATATTTTTCCATAAAGTTTGGGAATTTGATTTTTTCTGCTCTAAATATTACAACTAGCAATTATTGAAAACATAGATTTGTTTATCTTCAGAATTGTTTAAACAATTTATCATTCGTTATTTTCAGTATTTCATCGTGTTCTCCTAGAGAAGTTCACTTTTTTTCTTATCCATTTTTATTCTAATTTGACTTTTTTATATTGCATATCTTGATATTGTAGCTTTATTATTTAACAAATTCTATTTGTTTAAAGAATTTTTTCAAGGAAATCCAGGAATGAATATTGACTTGTGGTGTCAACTAGTCATTTTCGAATTCAATTTGTTTTACAGTTAATATTTATGAATTGTTTAAACAATTACTTTATATGCATATATTGTTGACAAAGTTATGAGTATTTTAACTTGTGAAGCTGGAAATGCTGTGTATCAAAAATTTGACGAACATTTTTTTTTGAGTTCCAATATCTAAACCAATTAAAATATTTTAATTATCCTTTTTGATTCTGATAGATCTTTTTTACATCTTTCAAAATCTTCCAGAAAATTTAAAACATTATCAAACTTGATACTAAAAAAGTCAATATAGCAAAGTTGTTCCCCTCGAAAACGTCTAAAAAAGATTCTCTTAGCACTTTTCTTTCCCTTGAATTTTTTCAAGCAGTAGATTTACAAATTAATTTTTTTTAGATAATTTTATTGTTTGGAAAATGCAATTGTAGCCGACTTTTTTCATATTTCTGGCAAAATTTCGAAAAAACCCAAGATGAAGAAAAGTTCAAAGAGACTTTTTTCAAAAGTTTTTGATTCGGCTTTTTTTTATCTCGTCTCGTTATTGCAAAAAATGCGAATTTTAATTTTTGATCAAAAGAAATACAATTTTCTCTTCTCCAAGACGCAGGCAAAAAATAAACTTCCATCGGATGTATTCACCATATTAGAGAAAAAATTTTAACATGAAAAAAGAAATAAAATGGTAACCTTTTTGAGAAAAATTAGTTTTCAAATTTTTTGAAAAACTGTCCCCATTTTTACAATTTTTCAAATTTGATGGTGGATTTCGAAAGAGAGCAAACAGATCTATCAGAGTCAAAAATAAAAATTAAAATATATATATTGGTTTAGATTTCGGAACTTTACAAAAAATGTTTGAAAAATTTACGATACACTGCATTTCCAGCTTCACAAGTTCAAATACTTATAACTTTGTCAAAGAAAATGTTTAATTAAATCGGTGGTGCCATCTAACTGATTTATTTCGCCAGGAAACGATTCTGTTCTTGTTTAGATACAAACTAAAAATCTCTCGAAAGAAAAATCAAATATTAAGAATTATGAACAATCAGATTTGAATAATGATGAGTCACTAACTCTAATCAGTGAATTCCTCTCAGCTTAAAAAATCGTTTAATCTTGATTTAAAAAATGCAATTATCTAAATCGACCAAGTTAGTTTCATGTTTTGAGGAAACTTTCAACACTGAATACTCCTCTGAATTTTCACACAATTTCCCTTTTTCCCAACAAGTATTTCATTGGCGTCGAGTGCCTGACAACATTTTTCCATTAAAATCCTTGTTTAAATAAGGACTCTATTTCCTCGCTCAGAGGTAGAAGAAACCTAATATAATTTTCGTCAATTATTCCACAGGCCAGAAGGAATTTCTTTTTATAAGAGAAAATCTTGAAAACTTCCGCACTTGGTTCACGAGTTTGCTCTTAAATTTCAAGGTCGGGCAGTCCCAGCAGAACCGGAAGTGCTACTCCAGGAAGTCCTCAGCAAGTCCTGGCAGCGCAAGGTTCAAGCGTAGTGACTGTCGCCGAGGAGGTTAAAAGTAAACCCCGAAGTAGAAGTCTCATCAGAAGAGCTTCCAGAAAAACGAAACAGCAAATCAGAGATTCCCATTCTGATGACTGCAACATTTCTTAAAATTCGAAATCATCAGGGAGGAAGAGGATTCAAATCAAAAGCTGCAATGATAATAGGTACAACAGTTTCCTTTTTTTTAAATTTAAAGTATGCTTTTCACAGTTTTAATTCTAGACATATTTATTTGAAACCGAGGGGTTAATTACTCCTGCAGTCTGGTGTACACTTTCTTTCTACAATCTCATTCAATTTCATGCAATCTCTAAAAAATTTCTATAAAATCGCGAACGATCTCTATAAAATTTTATGCAATTCAATGCACTGCTTGCAATCCCATGCACTACTTACAATCTCATGCTATCCTTTAGGATCCCTTTTAATCCTCCCTAACGAAAAAATATTATAGGGAATTTAGTATAGATCTATAATGATTAGGGTATCCAGATGGCTTTGTCGGAAAATCCGGACATTATCCCACATTGCACCTCTAGTTTCACACACACACACACACACACACACACACACACACACACCTGATACAATTTAACTTAAGGCGCGTTATTTGTAAAAGAGGGTTCCTACACAATTCCAATTTCGAAATTTCCTAACTTTCCCTGACTTTTCCCTGACCAATTTTTCATTTTCCCTGACCGTTAAAGATTTTTCTTTCATGTTAAATTTTCAACCGAAGAAATTAATATACAATAAAAAAGATTCATTTTCAACTAATAAGAATAATTTTTTACCAAAAAAGATAACTTTTAATGAAATACATAATTTGCAACAAAATAGTTAAATTTTTGACCAAATAAATTAATTTTCAACAAAATACATGAATTTTCATCTAAAAAATATACATTTTCAACAGTTGAACAGTTTTCAACAGTACAGTTGAAAAAATTATTTTGTAACCATAACAAATTAATTTTAAACAAAAACTTAAATTTTCAAACAAAAGGATAAATTTTTCATCAAGAATATTAATATTCTACCACAAAAGACGAGTTTTCAACAAAATGCATGCATTTTCAACGATTAATTTTCAAACAAAACAAAAAAAGAATTTTCAACGAAATACTTAAATTTTTAACCAAAGAAATAAATATTCAACTAAATGCTGAATCTTGAATTTAAAAAATTAATTTTGAACCAAATAGTTTAATTGCCGACTAAGAAGATTAATTTTCTATCAAATAGACCAAATTAACCAAAGAAATTAATTTTCAACAAAATGATTAGCTTTTTAACAAATACATGAATTTTCAACTAAAAAAGATACATTTTCAACTTTTTTGAGTTACTAGTTGTTACTAGTTACTACTAGTTACTTTTTACTAGTAATATTTTGAGATACAAAAATTATTTTATAACAAAACAAAAAAAATTTCACAAAATAGTTGCATTTTTAACCAGAGAAATTAATTTTCAACAAAATAAATGATAAATTATACGTCATGATAACCAATTAGGAGACAAATTTTCATTATAGAGAAAACAAATCTTTTACTAAAAAAATCCTAATGGTGTGGAAACATTATTTTTTACAAAAAGGAAACAACTCAAAATATTTTACAATCGAAGAACATCTTCTGCTTCCCATTAGGATAGATATTTTTTTATATTAAAAAAATACAGAAAAGATTTATGTTAGAAATTTTCAGTATTTGTATAAATAATGGACTTCATAAAAATAATTTAAGTAAGAAATCATATAACAAATTTTAAGAAATCCCATGTTTCGGATTTGCAGTGAGGAACCAGAATTATTATTCGACATAACAGGATCCATTCTCATTGTTCAAATAATTCGTTTGTGTGGTGAACATTTTGAAAAACTAGTTTTATTTGACAAAACATTTTCTATGGAAATTCTGTAATTTATAATTAATAATAGTGTAAAATAAAATAGTTTATAGATTATTCATGTAAATTTATTATGCAATCACATAAATTGAAATATGGCTTTCAAGTTTGAAAACACTTTCAAATAAAAAACTATCTAGAGCGTTTAGGAATTTTAAATGGCCTATTAAAAATGTTTTTAAAAAAAGTAACGATAAGGTGAGGCTTTTTCCTGTACAAAAGTAGGAAGAATGTTTGAATTGATTTGAAGTTGATTTGAAAGTCGATTCCCATAAGTGGGATTGTTTGTTTCTAGCTAAAAGTAGGAAGAATGTTTCATTTTATTTTTTGATTTGAAAGCCAATTTTCCATAAGTGAATTTTTTTGTTTTTAGCTAAAATTGGGAAGAATGTATAAATTGATTCCAATCTGATTTGAAATTCCATTTCTCATGAGTGAAATTTTTTGTTAAAAATGAGGAAAACTGTTTGAATTAATTTAAATTTAATTTCAAATTCCATTTCCCATAAGTGAATTGTTTTGTTTTTGGCTAAAATTAGCTTAATGGTATGATAATAATAATAATTATTATTATTATAAGAAGATCAGTATAGGAACAAATAATATTAAGATATTGAGAGAATTGATGAAAAAATAGATAAGCTACAAACGAATCATTTATGTAGTTTACTTAACGTAGTATTTCAAATGATTCCAAGGATTTTCATAAGGTTTCATAGATTTCAACGAATTTCAAGGTATTCCATAGAATTTCCACGTATTTTAAGGCTTTTAAAAGAATCTTATGGGATTTCCGAAGATTTCAAGGGATTTCTACAAAACTTTGGAGAAAAAATTAAATGAAATGACATTTCAAGGGGTTCCTAGCGATTTCAAAGATTTCAGTGGATTTTAATGCATTCTGATATTTCGAAGAACTTTACAAGATTTGAACAGGTTTTTTTCATACTGCAATAAATAAGTTTAATTTAATTTATATTCAAGGGATTTCAAATGCTTTCTACTTATTTTGATGGAGTTTTATAATTTAGAAATATTTCAAAAGGTTTTAAGGCATTATAACGAATTTCTAGAGAACTTTAGTGAATTCAATAAATTTTACTTCAAAGGTTTTGTACGGATTTTAATAATTTCAAGGTATATGAAGGAATTAACAAAAATGTAAAGGATTTTAAAGATTTTAGGTTATTTCAACAGACTCTGAAGAATTTAAAAAAAAATACAAAACTTTCAAAGGATGCCGAAGAATTTTTTAGGTTTTCCAAAAATTTCAAGCGATTTCCAGAAAACTTTGGAAAACAAATACAATGAAATTACATTTGAAGGGATTCCTAGCAATTTCTAAGATTTTAAGAGATTTTAAGGTATTCTGGTATTTTAAAGAACTTCACAAGATTTAAAGGACTTTATCAAATCCCCGAGGATTTCAAGAGATTTTAAAGATATCTAGGGATTTGAACGGGGATCTTAGATAACTTTCATGAATAAGTTTAATTTAATTTATATTCAAGGGATTTCAAATGATTCCTATTTATTGTAATGGAGTTTCACAATTTCCAAAGATTTTAAGCGATTTCGGCGAATTCCGGATATGAAGGAATTTAAAAAAATTGCAAGGGATTTTAAATTATTTTAAAAGATAAAGAAGTATTTAAGAAAAATTCAAAAATTTCAAGGGATGTCAACGAATTTTGTAGGATTTCCAAAGATATCAAGGAAATTGAACAAATTTAACATGATTAAAGAGATTTTATAGGGCCTCCAAATATTTGAAACATTTCAGGAAATTTTTCAAAATTCAAAGAATTTCAACGGATTTCTAGAGAAATTCAGAAAATAAATTTCATTTATTTTATTTTTGTAAGGAACTAAATGATATCTACAAATTTCTAAATATTTAGATGATTTCAGAAGAATTCAGAAGGGTTTAAAAGATGTGAAGTGGTTTCTATGGGTTCTACAAGATTTCAATGGAATTTCAAGCGATTTTAAAGGTATCAAGGAAATTCATAGATTTTTTATGTATAAAGTTTATTTGTGCAGAATCGCTATTTTTGTGTACTTCCATATGAGATTACGCAGCCCCACAAAAAAAATTCCTGCAACCCGAGCTAAGACACCATGCATATGCGTTTCTGAGCTCGCTGAATCTGAATCCAGTGCCCCATCAAGTCAGGGTCAAGGTCAATTGAAGGTCAAAGTGAAGGAAAAAAAAATTTCTGCAACCAGAGCTAAACCACCATATCTATAAGTTTTTGAGG
Source organism: Andricus curvator (assembly GCA_932195095.1). Lineage (NCBI taxonomy): Eukaryota > Metazoa > Arthropoda > Insecta > Hymenoptera > Cynipidae > Andricus > Andricus curvator. The sequence goes on along the minus strand of CAKNYM010053500.1, from coordinate 2,216,314 downwards.
TCGCTGAATCTGAATCCGGAGTCAGTTTGATCCCATCAGGTCAGGATCAAAGTCAATTTCAGGTCAAAATGAGAAAAAAAACATTGATTTGGCGTGAACTACTACTTCAAGACGTTTTTGGGGTCGCTGAATCTGAATCCGGGGTCAATTTGACCCCATTAGGTCAATTTAAGGTCAACATGAGAAAAAACCATTGAATCGGCGTGAACCACTACTTAAAGACGTTTTTGGGGTCGCTGAATCCGAATACAGGGTCAGTTTGACCCCATAAAGTCAGGATCAAGGTCAAGTGAAGGTCAAAATAAGAAAAAAAACATTGAATCGTCGTGAAACACTACTTTAAGATGTTTTTGGGGTCGCTGAATCTAAATCCGGGGTCAGTTTAACCCCATCGGGACCGAATCAAGGTCAAGAGGTTCTCTCCAATGACATGGTTTTCTCAATTTTGACCTTGGGATGACCATACCGACCTGATTGGTTCACGCCGATTCAATGGTTTTTTCTCATTTTGACCTTCAGATAAACTTGATCCTGACCTAATGGGGTTAAACTGACCCCGGATTCGGATTTAGCGACCTCAAAAACGTACAGGTATGTTGCTTTAGCTCGGGTTGCAAAAATTTTTTTTTGTGGGGCTGTGTTATGAGTAGTCTAAAATAAATCGTTCCTTTCTAGTTTCTCTACTTTCTAGATCTAGATTAATTCTTCCAATATTTCTATATTATTTATTCCGATGCTCATTATCCTATAATCCTTATTTTTATTACAGGAAATTCATTATAGAAAATCAATATAGACCTATACTAATTTCCATATAATATTTTTTCGTAAATCCCATGCAATCCCGTGCAATCTTGCAATCTAGTGTGCACCAAAAATTCGGGTAATTAACTTCTCGTTTGAAACATTTTAAACGAAAACAAGGTTCAAGTGAAAGAGATAAAGATCTGAGAAATATTTTTTCTTTAAGGCATTTTTACCTACAACTTTCCAACTTGGATTTATTTTGATGAGAAAAAAATGTAATAATATAGTTAAGAATCATGCGATTTTGAAGATTATGACTTCTCACTTTAAATGTAATATCCTGTAGTAGATAACATGAAATGAGAAAAATGTTACTGGGGCAAAATGTCTAATGAAGTTGCCGCTATACGCGTTTCTGCGTTCGCCTTTTTAATTACTGCATTTTAATTGAGAGTCTCCTCCATTTTTCGGCATTGCAATTTGCCACAGCTTCAGTAATCCGAATTCCAATTTCTGGGCATATTTGACATCCACTGACGTTTTAATCGACGTGTTTGAATCTAGATAGGAATCAAGAGCTTTTATACATTTAACGAATTAAAGTCGTTTCAGTTTTTTATTCTGCTCCCATAGAAATTTCAGAGCGAAATTGCTCTATATAAAGCCTTTTGCTTTCTGATGCTGCAATTGTAGAAGTTGCTCACAAAATAATTTCAAAGTATAATGAAAAATTTTGCTCTCAACGCTCAAAGCATTTTATAAGTAGATGCTTATAAATATCCAAGCTTGAAGTCTTTGATGTTTATTCCAATCTGCAAAAGTTAATTGCAATCTTATCGTCTGGCTGCCTAGATTTTGTAATCAGTGTACATTTGAAGGGGTGCAGTACAGAACTAGATAACCAACATTTTTTCCGAAAATAGGATTTTTGCACAAAAAATTCTTAAAATGTCAGATACATGTTGTTTTAAAAGGATTTCTTCAAAAGCTCATTTTTAATATCGTAGTGAAAAGATTGGTAATTCAGAATCAGATAACTGACTCTTTGTAATTGTCTTCTTTTTTTTACTAGCCTAACCTCTTACCTTTTTTTAAAATCTTTTTCTGACCTTTTCATAAACATTTTTAAATGCAGTCAAATAATAAAATACTTCTTTTTTCAAAGAAAAAACCTTTAAATAAAACTATTTGTCACTTTTTTCAGCACCAAAGAAAAAATCAAATTCCAATCTAAAATCTTAAATCTTCATTTTCCACAAAAAGCCACTTTTATACGGTTTTTTTCACTTAACTTTTTGTTTCGCGATCAGAAACGATATTTCCTAAAATTATTATCGTATATTTTTGAAGAAACATATACCTTTCTTCTTTTTATAGAACTTTCAACGAAAAATCGCCTGTCACAGTCAGATACCGTCACACTAAATCTTTATTTCCCCGGAACAGAATAATTTTTTTGTAAAGAAAACTCTTTTATCCTTATTCAGCCTCCCCATATCTCGGGGGCAAGTTTCTATTATTTTTTTTCAATTCAAAAATTGATCTTTAGTCGCTATCCGAAGACTACTTTCAAAACTTCAGTTCGGGAGTAAACTTTTGTTTTATCTTTAAATGTGCTTTCGATTTTACATAATGTTATTTCGCTCTCCTGAAAAATTCCGATTTTGTTGGTTATCTAGTTATGTACTGCAACCCTTCATTTACAGTAAAATTAACTAAATTTTTAATTTCTGACAAACTTTAAACTCCAGAAAGTAATAAAATTCAAAAAGAAATGAAATCCAGAAATAATCAAAATTTAAATTCCTCTTTAACGTCGAACATTCAAATTGAACTATGAAATACTTGGAAATTAAAAAAAAAAACGAGAATCCAACTACCAAATTTGAACAGCACACTCTTCAATGTCTCCATTTAAATCAAGAACACCAAGATAAAATAAGAGGATACAAAGAGGGGAATCTCCAAATCCCCTTCCTTCTTTTTTCTCTCGTATTTTTATTTTTTTTATTTTTTAGGGGGTTGCCTTCTTTTCTTCCCTCTTTTTTAACTAAATTTCTTGTAATCTGAATGGAGACATTTAAGAGTTTATTGTCAGGGATTATCAGGGAAAACCGGAAACAGTCAGGAAATTTTCGATAAACTGAAGTTGCAGTTTAAGGGTTATCAACAAAATACGTAAGGCGTTTTTCTTAAATTCTCAACCCCCTCTCCCCCATCAAAGGTACTGTAAGACATGATCTGACCTTATTTTATTTTATATTGTATATAATTTTATATTATTTTATTTTAATTTTATAAACTTGGGGAATGAAAATACATTAGATTATTAGGGGATCAGGGAGAAAAGTGATGAAAGGAACTATACATAGCGGTATAGGGGGGGAGGTATAAATTTTCAGATTACCCTAGGATTTCCGTGTTGTTTATTTAAATAACACGTTCGTTCCGCAACACTGCTCCGACGCAAGTCGCTGATCGATCGCTCTAGCAAGCACCCCAGACTTCTGTTAAACAAATAATCGTCGAACCTTATAATTTTATGGTTGAGAATCCATTCAGTTTTGCTTCAAATTCAATCATTTTGATAAAAAATTCAACCATTTGGTTTAAAATCAACTTTGATGTTGAAAATTCAATTATTTGGCCAAAAACTCCGTTTTTTTTATTGAAGATTCATCTTTTTGGTTGAAAATTCAACTATTTGCTTAAATTTGTTTTGTTAAAAATTGAACTATTTTTTTTAATCTGTTTTGTTTTGTTTAAACTAATTTTTTGAATTGAAAATGTAACTATTCTATTTTTGCTTGAAAATTTAACTTTGTTAGTTGAAAATTCATTCATTTTCTTTAAAGCTCGATTTGTTTTGTTAAAAATGCAATTATTTTGGTAAACTCATATTTCTGGGTTGATAATTCAACCTAAAATTAACCTTTCTGTTGAAAAATTCCTATCTTTGTTTAAAAACTCGACTGTTGTTTAGAAAGTTCATCTGTTTAGCTTGAAAATTCAATTATTTTGGTATAAAACTTATATTTTTTGGTTGAAAATTCATCTTTCTTTTAAAAAATGCAACATTTTGGTTGAAAATTCAACTATGTGATTAAAAATTCATTTTTTTTTTATTGAAAATTTAACTATTTTTTTAATTGTGTTTGTTTTGGTTTAAAATATTTTTTTGAGTCGAACATGTAACTATTCTATTTTTGCTTAACATTTTTTTCAGTTGAAAATTCATTCATTTTGTTTAAAACTCGTCTTTTTTGGATTGAAATATCAATTGTTGTGTAGAAAGTTCGTCTTTTAACTTGAAAATTCACTATTTTTTTTACATTTGGTTTTCTTGACAGAAAAGTTGTTTCTTAGCTGCATATTTGTCGTTTTTATTTCAAAATTAATTTATTTGGTTTGAAGCACCTCTTTTTGGGGGTTCAATATTTAATTATTTTACTGGAAAACTCACATTTTTGGATTGGAAATTTATTTCTCTGGTTAAAAATGCAACTATTTGCTTAAAAATTAATATTCTGTGGTTAAGATTTCATTTTTTAGTTGAAAATAAATTTTTAATCTGAAACTGTAACGATTTCATTTTTGCCTGAAAATTTACCTTTTTTGTTAAAAATTCATTTATTTTGTTCAAAAATCGTTTTTTGGCTTGAAAATTCAATTATTTTGATAGAAAATTCATATTTATTTATCTTTGGGCTGAAAATTAAATTTTTTTTAGACAATTCCTTTTTATCTGCTTTGGAATCCACCAATTTTGTTAGAAATTAACTTTTTTGTTGAAAATTCATATTTTTTGTTAAAAACCCCACTGTTTTGCAGGAAGTTCGTCTTTTTATCTTAAAAATGCAATATTTTGCTTACATTTTTTTTCTCAACAGTCTTTTTTAGTTGCGAATGTAACTTTGTGGTTTAAAAATTCATCGCTTTTGTTTAAAAATGCAACTGTTTCTTTGAAAATTAATCTTTTTTCGTTGACGATTCATCTACTCTGTAGAAAATTCATCTTTTCTGTTGAATTCATCTTTATTGGTTGAGAATTCATTGTTTTGGTTAAAGATTCATCTCTTTGGTTGAAAATTCGTTTTTTTTTCATTATAATTAATTTTGTAACTGAAAAAGCAATGATTCCACTTTTGCCTGAATATTTATATTTTTTAGTTAAAAATTTACTTATTTAGTTAAAAGCTCGTATTTTTTTAATTTAAAATTCAATTATTTTCGTAGAAAATGTATATTTTGGGGAAAACAATTAATCTTCCTTGGTTAAAAATGCAACTGTTCGGTTGCAAATTAATCTTGTTTGGTTGAGAATTCAACTATTTCATTGAAAATAAATTGTCTTTACTGAAAATTTAATTATTCTATTGTAACTCAAAATTCACCATTTTGAGTTGAAAAGCCAGGAAAAGTCAGGGAATATCGAAATTGGGAAGTTGTAGCAACCCTGAAATTTATTCGTTGGATTCTCGTCTTTTTTATTTCCCAGAATTTCATAATAAATTTTTTTGAACGCGAGTAGACTATTAGGCGCTTACTACTTCAAAAGTCAATAAATAGATAAGCTTGCAATCTTTTTATACTTGATTTTATATGTTAAAACCTTGCCTTACGACTACACAGGTTTCATTTGAGACTTCGGAGAAAATAAATCAAGGAGGCAGCATTGCAAAACAGAATTTAAGAAAAAGTCGATGGAATACTGGTGCAGAAAAATGATAAAGTTAAAGACCACGAAAGCCATATCGATTTAAGAAGGAAAACATTCAGTAGGTTAAGTCGTGCATATTTTCAAGCCGAAGATACATATATTGCAGAGAGCAACTTACTCACAAAAGACTACACCATTAAATCGGAAAAAAATGTTAAAAAGTAGTGAATCATGAAAAGAAATATAAATAGTCAGATCAAGAGAAGCAGAGGAAGACGAAGACTGATCTGGAACGTGTGTAATATATGAATCAAGAAGTAAAAAAAAAAAGAAAAGACAAATAAGAACGAAGAACGTAATGCCTGCAAGATCAACGCATATGAGAACTTCAATCCTTCTTTTTCATACCTCTTTTCCTTTCCCCGTGGTGGAATTGCGTGCTTCTAGAATGAAAAATGAAGACTAGGAAGAGATAAATGAAAAGCGCGATCTCTCTTATAAATTTAATCACGTATTTATGCGACCTGAATTCAAAGAAAGTGTATCGAATCGGTGTTCAGAACCAAATAAGACACCGATGATCAATAATCATAATTCAATATATACTAATAAACGTTGACAAAGATTTGATTGACTGAAAAGTACTTACAGAGAGAGGTCACGAGATGTACATCACCGATTCGACTGGGGCTTGACAGGATGAAAGTACATCAAAATCCATTAGGGGCGTATTTTTTCTTTCGGTCCAATGAGCCGTAGTTTCCGAGATATCGAGGTTTGAGTATTTACGCTCGAGCGCAAGACTCGCCACTGTAGCCGGCACATGCATAAGCGTCTCTACAGTGGCTAGTCCAGCGCTCGAGCGTAAATACTCAAACCTCGATATCTCGGAAACTACGGC
>CAKNYM010053500.1:2155829-2209606 GCA_932195095.1 Andricus curvator | reverse complement strand
GCCGTAGTTTCCGAGATATCGAGGTTTGAGTATTTACGCTCGAGCGCTGGACTAGCCACTGTAGAGACGCTTATGCATGTGCCGGCTACAGTGGCGAGTCTTGCGCTCGAGCGTAAATACTCAAACCTCGATATCTCGGAAACTACGGCCCATTGGATCGAAAGAAAAAATACGCCCCTAATGGATTTCAATGTACTTTCATCCTGTAAGTCCCCAGTCGAATCGGCGATGTACATTTCGCGACCTCTCCCTGTTTGGGCAAAAAACAACTTAGCTGGCTCATTAAGTAATTACTTTAAACTATAATTTTATCCAGCCACGAAGACTTCATTCAAACTTCTCAAAAGGTGATTGATCCCGGAGGAAGACATTTGCCCTAGGCATTTATTTTGCTCCATCCACAATGTTTTTTACGCTCGGGTGGATAATTCGATTCTACCCTAATTTAACGTGATTTTTTCGAGTAATACCAGTCGAGGGATAAGATCCCTTCGTCATCTTTTCACCACATAAACATTCAATCCCATAGTGCATTAAAATAATTGTATGATTCCGTAAAAAAAATAATAAGAAATAGTCGCCGATCCATCCTTAACAATTTTTAAAGACGAAGATGTAATCCTTCGTCCTCGTTCGTGCGTGTGTTGATAAATATTAGATTAGTTGATGCAATCGATATCTAAATGTAGATATAAATAGTTTATAAGAACCGATGAAGCAGTGGCAAAAATAGCATTATAAATGAAATTAACTGAAAATAGAGTACTTTAGGGGATTAAGAAAATATCGTAAATGGGGACCAGACTCTCAGGCTTGGAAATATTCAAAAAATTAATTTATATCTTTCTCTTTAGCAGACAAAAGATGAGTTTTCAGTGTTAAAGAATTCATTATTTTCTCCTTTGAAGAGACGAGATACAGGAAAATTAGATACAGATGATAATATAAATTCAAAGAGAAGTGGAGACAAGATAAAAGCGTTTAGTGAATATGAAGGCGTTTATGGGAAAACTAAATGGGTTTCAAGAGACTACAAAAGCTACAAAAGCACACATCCTCAGATCTGACTCAACTCATACGCAGGATTCAATTAAAAGCAGTGAAAGCACACAGGAAAGCTTGATAAATTCAGGGAAAGACATAATATTTTTTAAAAGCATCCCATTAACCGCAAAAACAAGGGAAACTTGAAAATACGGAACGTTGCAAAACTTGCATTGTCGTAAAAATAGAGCTTTTTCGGGTTACAGTTTGTTAAGCCTCAATTACAAATTTACGAGTCAATTCCACAAATGAGTATTTCGTGTAGTAGAGAGAATGCTGGAACATCTGCGTGATTTTCAAACAGCAGTTTTTGTCATTTATAGAGTGTATCCCAGCACTTCATCGAGGCTTTTTAAATGGATTTTACATATAGTGGAGACATAATTTTTTTATTTGAAAATTGGTTAAAAGTAGGCAATATCTTTCCATGGCAAAATATTTCAATGTGTTTTTAATAGAATTTGCGTTAAAAAGTTTGCTGAATTTAAATTGCGAAACCCCGCTAGAAGTTCAAGGTCAGGAAAATTCTGAAAATCAGGGAAAAATCAGGGAAAAGTCAGGGAGAAAAAATGGCAAAAGTTAGGGAATTTCGGTAAAAAGAACTTCAAGTAACTTATCAAGAATAATCAGGGATGCCACACATTCACTTTTAGTCACTTTCTTAAATGAAAAAATCACTTTAGTTAGTTTTCTTTCAATATTTTCAAAGAATTTGAAATATTTTAGGGTATCTTAAAAGATACCAAGAAATTTTTAATATATTTCAATAATTTTGAGAGATTCCAAAGGATTTTGAATATTTTAGGGTATCTTTAAACATTTTGAGAAATTTTCAAGCGCTTTAAAGAGTTTCAAGGGATTTCAAGAGATTTCAAAGAATTGGAAATATTGTAGGGTATCTTAAAAGATACCAAGAAATTTTTAATATATTTCAATAATTTTAAGAGATTCCAAAGGATTTAAAATATTTTATTGTATTTTTCAAAATTGTAAGGAATTTCGACATCTTCACAAAGTTTCAAGGGATGTCAAAGAGTTGAAATATTTTAAAAGATTTCAAGGAATTTTTAAATAATTTTATTAATTTGAAGGTATTCCAAAGGATTTTAAAGGTTTTAGGCTTTTCTTTTAATTTCAAGAAATTTGCAAAGCTTTACAAAATTTCAGAGCATAACCAAAGATTTTGAGGATATTTATGAAATATCAGATTTCATGTTATTTTACGGGATTTTATAAAATTTTAATAAATTCCAAAGAACTTATTAGCAAAAATTGAGAGATTTCATAGGGTTTAAAAGATTTTTAAATATTTCAAGGTGTTTCCAATAGATTAAAATTTTTTTAAAATATTTATTAAAATTTCCAGGAATTTTCAATTTATTTCAATCATTTTTAGGGCTATAAAAGAATTTTAAACAATTCAGGGTATTATTAAAAATTCCAAGGAATTTTCAAGAGATTTAAAAAATTTCGAAGGGTTTGTAAAGATTCGAATGGATTTTAAATACCTTAAGGTATTTATAATATATTTCAATCATTGAAAGTGATTTCAAAGAATTTTTAAGATTTTGGGGTATTTTTTTTAATTAAAAGGAATTTTCAAGAGCTTTACGAAATTTCCAGGGATTGCATTGATTTTAGTAAATTAATAGGAATTCGAAAGCTTTGAAATATTGTAACAATTTGAAAAGATTCCAAGGAATTTTTAATCAATTTCAAGAATCTGAAGGACTTTCAAAGAGTTTTAAATATTTTTGGGTATTACAATTTTCAAGAAATTTTCAAGAGCTTAAAAAAATGTCAAGGTGTTTTAAAAGATTTTAATGGATTTCAAATATTTTAGGGCATTTATAATAGATATCAATCATTTTTTAGTGATTCCAAAGAATTTTGGGTATTTTAAAAGATTCCAGGCATTTTCGAGAGCTTTAAAACGTTTCAACGGATTTTAAAATATTTGAAAGGATTTGAAATATTTGAGGGAATTTCATAAGATTTCCGAAGATTGCAATGAATTTAAGAGATTTTAAAAGCTCTCAAGGTAATTTAATAATTTTTTTATGATTTCAGGTAATACCGTCAGATTTAATAGAATTTCACAGGATTTCATAATATTTAGAGTGGGATTTCGCAGGGTTTCAAAGATTTCAAGAGATTTTCAAATATTTTTTGCAATTACTTTGAAATCATTTGGAATTCGCCCTGAATTCTGATTAATTTATCCAGAATTTTTTTACATTCTTTGAAATTCTTTTATACTTTTTTAATTCACTTGAATTTTTCTAAATTCACTCAATTCAATGTATATAAAAAAAATTTGTTTCTTGTTGTTTCATTCATCCCGAAGTGTTTTAAACTCTTCTTGAATTCTTAGGTATTTCATCAAATTCTTTTGAATTCCTATGAATTCGAATTCTTATGAACCTTTATCAAATTTCCTGAATTTAATGAATTTTTTCATATTTTTTCATTGCTTTCAATTCACTTGAATTTTATTAAATTCAACGAATTCTTCTCATTTTCCTTAAGTTCCTCTAAATTCACTCCAATTTTACTGAAATGAATGGAACTTTTTAATCTTTAAAAATTCATTTGAATCCTTTTTAATTCGTTCAAATTTACTTCGATTTCTTATAAATTTCATCGGATTTCTCTTGATTCCAAAGAACATTATTCACATTATTAATGCACATTAGTCACTTTTAGTCACTTTTTGCCACTTTTTCGGTTTAAATAGGTCAATTTTTCACTTTTATCAAATTTATAAAACATTCTATATTAAAAAATATTACAATAGGCCAACAGCCATACCACGCTGAAAAAACCAGTTCTCGTGAGATCACTGAAGTTAAGCAGCGTTGGGCGCGGTTAGCACTTGGATGGGTGACCATTCGAGAAAACTGAGTGCTGTTGGCACATCGTGGGTGTGGTGAGCCCACACTTGTAGTTATTTACTACAAGTTATCAACCTAGAAACACTACCCGAATCGGGTAGTGTCACGCCTACCCCGAAAGGCAAATGGCTTAATGGTATACAAGATTAGAATTTTGGTTTTTAAATAATAATCTTCAGCGAATATGAGAAATTAGCGAAAAATTAGGGAATTTTGAAAACGAAGTTTTGCGGCCACCCTAAAGTTGAATAATTTCAAAAGATTTACAGATAAAATTCATTATAATTCAAAATAAATTTAATTCAATTCCGTACAAATATACTAATTTTGAGGCTTTGAACTATTAGGTCTACAGATTAATTCGGTGCTTACTTTGATGTCTTGTAACCCTTGGTCAAACTTGAATTTTTTCCCGTGCTAAGTTAATAGTGTTAAAGGGCGAACCCTAAACTTCAAAACACAATCTAATAGGTGGCGGATCTGCGGATTCAACCTCAAAAATCATTAGAGAATACAATGGGGTCGGACAAGGAGAATTTGAGATACTGCATTCTTTTTGCATTCCAATTCAAAAATCACGATTGTGAAATCTCTGGAACTATTTTTTACACATTTTATGTATCACGGCACCTTCTCCTAAAGCTGACCAAATTATTTCGGATGCCTCAGCTGTATTTTTAAAAATTGGAATGCAAAAAGAATGCAATGTCTCAAATGTTCCTTGTCTGACACCATTGTATTCACTCACGATTTTTGAGCTCAAGTCCGCAGGGCCGCCACCTATTATATTTTGTTTCAAAGCTTAATGTTCGCCCTTTAAAACTACCTTAGGACAGGAAAAAAATTCAATTTTGACCAAGAGTTACAAGACATCAAACTAAAGGCACCGAATTAATTTGTAAACCCAATAGAAACCGTGTAACCCTTTAACGGCCAGTGGGACACATGCGTCCCACCTGCTTTGAAAAATTGTAACTACCATAAAAATGAACGTATCGTCTTTGTTAAGGTCTCATTTTGAAGATCAAGGATGCATCCAATCATGAAAAATTTGGCAAATACGAGGGTTGCACCCCTTCAGTTTTACACCCCGACAAAAAGTGCGAAAATTGCGACAAAATTAGAAATAAGCATACATTCCAGGAATCACATCAAAAATTTGTAGCAAAAAGGTGCGGACCAAAAACCACCCCTAACAGTAAATAAAAATCGAAAACCACCCCTAGCAGTGATGATACGTCCAAGAATGCACTTTCATTGTAGTTCAGTTCATATATATTTTTGGAAACATATAAAAAATATGAATCATCAATATCCGAATCAAAAACTACCCTTAACAGTTATAGAACATAACAAAAAAAAACCACCCCTAGTTGTGGTGATGCACCTGAAACTGTACTTTTATTGATGTTCAGTATATATATATATTTTCCTGGAAGCACATGAAAACATTGTGGCAAACATATCCAAATTGAAAACTACCCCTAACAGTGGTAAAACAGATGATGATCCTTCAGTTCCTTAGAATATATTCACGTATTCCAGGATACCCATATTCAGATTTGGATTAGGATAGCATAACAGAAAATGAGATTATAATATTTTAAAATATTTTCAAGCGATTGGGGTGGTCTTTCGATTTGGGGGTAGTTTCTGAGGGTGGAAAAATTCTGGAATATTTTTTTTTCTCACACTGGGTACTCATGAGTTCAGATTCACCATGTATCGATTTTACCGAACCCTCAGAAAAAACTCGGCCTTTAAAGGGTTAAAGAAATGTTACATCTGGAGGAACTTGAATCTCGTCCCTTATATTTAAATGCTTCAAAATCTGGAACGGTTTCTCGATAAGAGTATCTCCTTCATATTCCACTAACGAAATCAAAAACGTAAATATCATAAAAATGATGAGAGAAAAATTCTCTTTAAAACTGATAACTCTCTTTGATAATGTAGATTTTCTAAAAAAATTTCTTTCGAAACAACATATCAAGGAAGAGCTGCACCCTTCGGTGTTCAATTAGGAAGACGAGAGAGACCTTTGACGGGGGAGACGGTAAATGAGTATAAGGATAGGGTTTCGTAGACACCAAAGAAGAAAAATTGATTGGTGCCTTCTGGAAGGACATTAATTTCCCTGAAAGTTGATGGATCAGAATGGATCAGAAAAAAGCATGTTGATGCTACTGCTTCCTCGGTATCGATTTATTATGTGTTAGCTCAGCTTTGAAACGTGAGCGAGTCAAGCTGGGCGTATTTATAAGCGTTATATAAGCAGGGGTGGACCGACAAGTTCGGATCTCAAGAGAGTCTTGAAAGCTTCAAGAGCAGGTCGACTTCCAAAAGCAACGAATTCATTATTTTCTTCGTTGCAATCTTGTCGGAAGCAGGACTTTAATCTGTTCTAGAAATAGGACACCAAATACAATACAATACAAGAAAAAAGGAAAAGAGAAAATCATTATTAAGATTATATTATCACTTTTTATTAGGAATCTGTATTATCATCGGAGATGGTAACGATCGACTAGAAGAGAAATCCTTTCACACACACTGTGAAAATGGAAATCTACAATATCGATCAAAGTTATATCCTCTAATACAGAAAAACTTTTAACATCATCTCAGACTAGATGGAGCTATAAATTAAAAAAAAAATTTAATTATTTATTCAGAAAAAAGATCTTCTCCTTTCGCTCCGCTGGGATTCGAACGCCAGGTCAACTGATTTCCGATCAGGTGCTCTAACCACTGAGCTACTAGAGAGATCAGAGGAAGAATCCTTTTTCTGAAATACGCTTTATTTTGCAAGATGTTATATACAAATCAATTTTTATTGCTTATTTATTCAGAAAAAGGATTCTTCCTCTGATCTCTCTAGTAGCTCAGTGGTTAGAGCACCTGACCGGAAATCAGTGGACCTGGCGTTCTCATCCCAGCGGAGCGAAAGGAGAAAATCTTTTTTCTGAATAAATTTAATTAAAAATTTTTTTAATTCACAGCTCCATCTAGTCTGAGATGACGTTAAAAGTTTTTCTGTATTAGGGGATATAACTTTGATCGATATTGTAGATTTCCATTTTCACAGTGTGTGTGAAAGGATTTCTCTGCTGGTCGATCGTTACCATCTCCGATGATAATACAGATTCCTAATAAAAATTGATTTGTATATAACATCTTGCAAAATAAAGCGTATTTCAGAAAAAGGATTCTTCCTCTGATCTCTCTAGTAGCTCAGTGGTTAGAGCACCTGACCGTAAATCAGTTGACCTGGCGTGCGAATCCCAGCGGAGCGAAAGGAGAAGATCTTTATTCTGAATAAATTTAATTTAAAAAATAACTTTTTAAATACTAATCACATTTATTCATAAGGGAGACTAGAATTTTTAGTTGAAATATAATTTAATTCATTTAAAACATATCAATGGATGTTTTTTGTACCTGAATTTTGAAAAAGTACCGTCAAAAGAGGTAATCTCGGGCATGTGGGGTAAATTAGGACACCCCCAAAATCTCCTAAATTTATAGGATAAATTACTCAAAATTGTTTGTAAGAATCTGGAACCAGTTCGAGCCTTAACTGGTTCTAGATTCTGGATAAAACTATCAATTTAGGAATCTCTGAATTTACCCCACATGTCCAAAATCACCCCGTTTGTCGGTAGTTCAATTTGCTTGCCAAATTATTTCTCTGTTTCAGAAGAGGAAATTATCTCATAAGTTTGTAACTGGAAATGTTGGGTTTCAAATTAAACTATCAAAAGGCCTCAGATTCCCTATTACAGAATAAAGTAATGATAGGGAATTTTATTATAGAAGTGAAGGGTTTTAACGAGAACTGTACTTGTCCTTTATATAATCGTTATACGCAGGGTGGCCATTGGACCGCGAAACGAGGAAATGACCGGGAATTTGTACGTGGACTGGGAATTTTGTTTAATTTTTAATGAAAAAAAAAATCTAAAAGTTTATAAAATACTGATTAGATTTAATTTAAAGAGCAGCAGATGATAAAACGTCCTTAATGGTAAAAAATATCTGTAAAAATATTTATCGAGTGAGAAAAGGCAATATATTAAATTTTAGTTTCAGACTACACAATCCTTTCCCATATTCCCCTCTTTCCCCCCCTTTTTAAAGAATTTCTTCTTTCCCTTGTTTTAAAGAAAGTTCTCCTTTTTCTCATAAATTTTTTCTCTTAAATTTGAACTAAAGTAATAGAACCCAACTATTTTTTGTATAAAGTTAATTCCTTTTGGTTATAAATACATCTGTTGAGTGAAAATAATTTGTTTCGAAAATTCAACCATTTGATGGAATATTGATATTTATTGGTTGAAAATGATATTTTTTGTTAAGAGTTCAACTATTTGCCTGTAAATGCAACTGTTTGGTTGAAAATATTTTTGTTGTTGAAAATTCAACTATTTGGTTTAAATTGATCTTCATTGGTTGAAAATGATCTTTATTGTTGAGCTTTTTTATTGAAAATTCACCTTTCCGGATTAATAAGTTGCAAACGCAACTTTTTTTGTTTGAGGCTGGAGATTTTTTTTAATGGACGACTTGGTTGAAAATTCAACTATTTGGTTAGAAATTTAATTCTTTTATTCAAAAATCTACTATTTTCTGAACGATTCCGCCCTGGGGTTAAAAATTCATCTTTTGGGTTGAAAATTTAAATATTTTGGTAGAAAATTCGTCTGGATATAAAATTCATCTTTCATGGCAGAAAATTCATCTTTTTTGATTAAAAAATCATCTCTCTTGGTTGAAAATGAACTTTTTTGTTAAAAATTCAATTGTTTTCTAAAAACTTCGTCTTCTTGACATGAAAATTCCACTATTCGGTCAAAATTGCATTTCTTTTTATTGAAATTTCTACTATTAGGTGGCAACTGCAACTATTTGGTTGAAAATAAATTTTTTTTGAGAACATTTAATTATTTGTTTGAAAACCCATTTTCTAGTTTGAAAATTATATTTTTTGTTGAAAATTTAATTCATGACAATTCAACTATTTGGTTGAAAATGTAACTTTTTTGTTTGAAGTTGAATGTTTTTGTTTGAAAGTTCGACGATTTGGTTAAAAATTCAATTATTTTATTGAAAAGTTAACTATTTTCTAAATCATTTAACTTTTTGTTTTGAAAACTCAAATTCTTTGTTAAAAATTTGTCCTATTCATATTTTTTGGTTGAAAATTCAACTATTTTGTTGAAAATGCAATATATTTCGACTTGAAATCTTAGGAGTTCAAAGCCTTTCATATTGTATTTAATACAATACCCATATATTAATTTAATGATAACAATTTATTTCCCTATTTTTGTGCAAAATCACCCTATTTCCCCTGTTTTCAGAGCATTTTGGACTGTGAAGTGTGTAGTTACCAAAAAATATTTTTATTCGTATGACCAAGAAAAAGTGTTAAAATCCGAGAATTTTTTCCAATTATAAAAGTGGTAACATTTCCATTATATAAAACCTTTTTTAAGCTTTAATTTGGAAAGTTGAAAATTTACAAGAGTTCAATTTGAGCAGCTTTAATTTGCAGTTTAGTTTTTATTACTTCAAATAAAAAAATAATGAGTTTTAACAGTTTGAACTCTTTAATTTCAATGATCTGAAAAAATGTCTGCGCACCGGGATAAACCCGGGAAATGACCGGGAATATTTTCCGGCTATAAAATTGGCCACCCTGTGTACGTCTTTTAAGTATATTCAAATTAAATCATTTGCAATTTTAAGGCTTTTTTTAATGACATTCGTTTCAACTTTGGAGGCTTCCTAATTTCAGTGCTTTCAATTTCTGATTACATTGTCAATCATTTTGAATTTTGTAATTTCAATTTCACTGAAAGCTTTCGTTTGTTATTTTTTTATTCAAGGACATTTTATTATTTCCTCAATTAGAAAGTTTTTTAAATACTCGAAAGCTTTTAAATACTTTCTTCAAATTCCAAACTTATCTACTTGATTAATTTTTTAATACAATTTTGTGATGTCTTATTTAAAGGCTTTCGGGATGTAATGTTTACCAAGCATTGCTGTAAATTAAACTATTTTAAAAGTCGAAAAATTGTACATTTTTCAATTAAGAACCCTTCTCTTTTATTTTTTAAAGCAATTTGTAATTGAAACTGTCAACGACAATTTTACTTTTGACTTTTACTTTTTCTTTTCAATTTCTGTGTGTCTGTTAATTCTTCTCAAATTTAAGACTTTTATCAAAGAAATTAATTTTCAATTTGAGGGTTTTCTAATTAGAATAAAATTCTGTTGAATTCAAATGATCAATTTTAATTATTCTGAACATTTTATTTCAATTTCCAGGCACGCATGATTTGGGACCCAATTTTAAATCCTCACTATATTAAATTTCATTATTTCGATTTTCTCAAATTATCTCCGAGATAGTTTGAAAATAATAAGGCTTCTTTTAAAATCCAAAAACTTTTTAATTCAAATGCTCTTTAAATTCCAAAGCTTCACTTATTCTAATAAAAAACAGCAGTTTATTTACTTTCTTCAAAACATAAAAAATTTCATTAATTTTCTCTTTGATTAGATTAGAAATTTTTTAGTTTCTTTTTCAAAATTTGCTCCCTGGATTTTTAATATTATATCTTATTTAAAAACTTTCAATAGGGATTATAACAAGCATTAGGTTTCAAGTTTTTTATCATTTTAGAAGTAAAATAGTTAAAGACGGTGGTATCTATATCATGAATTTTCGTTCGTAAAGGGAGTAGTATTAAGAAAGTTCGTACCGTAAAGAACTTCAGGACTCGATTGATAGGATTTCCCTGAACGCGATGCACAAAGGGGATTGAACCAGATTCAGAAACAACAGTTTCACATTTATCGAGGGTCTTGGTGTATTTCATATACTCTAAAGAATAAACTAATTAAATTTATTTTTCAAATTAGAGAAAAAATAAAATATGGAAGCAATTAAATTTGAAGACATTAGAAATTCAATTTCGGAAAGTAAAATATGTATATTGTATAGGGAACGGATCAGAGCCACTGTGAAGTTAGCTGCCGAGCACAGCTCGGCTCTCACATGCGGGGAACCCCGGTTAGACGCGACCCCCTCTCTGCCACCGACGATTCTCCGCATGTGAGAGCCGAGCTGCGCTCAGCAGCTAACTTCAAGGTGGCTCTAATCTGCTCCCTGAATATGTAAATTCCATTAACTCTATTATTAATGCAACTTTTAATGTATTCAAATCATCGCGAATGTACCAAGACCACAATAGTCACAAATTTACACAAATATATATTACAAAATGTATTATAGTGCATGCTCTTGAAAAATCGTTTCAAAAAATAGCAGGCATTAAATAATTCGGGACTTATTATAGTCACAGAAACAGTGTAAATAGTCAAAAATGTAAATCTCTAACCGGTATGTCTGAAAATAATGTTCAGTCATTTAATTCAAAATATATTTGTGTATTACTCTAGAGTAAATAAATACTTAAATAGGGTGGCCGCTCAATCGGGAAATGACCGGGAATTTTTTGAGATCAGAAAAATCAGGAAATGACAGAGAATTTTCTTCTAGACTGGGAATTTTATAAATGTTTAGGAGAAAAATCTTTGATTTCAACTTTTTTTATGTTAAGTTCAATTGTTAACTTTTTCAATTATGAAATGAAAATTTTCCATTTTAAGTCTTGATTTTTAAGTGTACATTTTCAATCTAAAGAATTTCAAAATGCAGTTTGGAAGACTTAATCAATTGAAAATTAAAAGCGTTTGAAATTGAGTTTTTTGTTGATTTTGAGTTGATCAACTGTAAATATAAATTAATTAATCATTTTGAAAATTGAACTGCAGTTCAAGTATTAAAAATTGAACAATAATTTTTTTTACAAGACGATTCTGAATCTGTTCAAAATTAAATAATTTACAGATTTTAACGTTATAAATTAAACTGTTTCAATTCGAAAACCATAGTAGTAAACGTCCGACTTATTTATAAGTCGATATATTTGACTGTTCATTAAAAGAGCATTTATAAATCACATTTTAAAAACTAAACAATTTGAAACTTAATTGTTTGAAATTTGACTCGCTAAAATTGCATAGTGCTAAATTTAAACTTTAAACTCTACAGTTTTAATTGTTCCATTTTAAACATTTGTACTTTGCAAGTGAAAGTGTTAAATTTTGTTGTATAAATAACAATCAAACAATTATTAATTTGAAACGACTTAGAATAAAAATAATGTAAGTTCTATTTTAAAAAGAGTGCAGTTTTAAACAAAATTAAAAATCGAATAATTTTTCAAGTTTCTAATATTGAATTGCTTATATTGATATAATTTTGAACATTTACAAATTCATTGATTCATTCTTGAATTTAGAGCACTTAAAAATGATATAGTAGATTTAAATTTTTTTATCCGAAATCTTTGAACAACTGGGATGACTGAAAAATCCCGAAAAAAATGCACGAATTGGAAAATTCCAGAAGAATAAAATTCCCAAATAATAAAATTTCTGAATAATAAAATTCCCGAATTGAAATATTTCAGGATAATAAAATTCCCGAACAGATTATAATATTACCGAATTTGAAAAATGCCGAATAATAAAATTCCCAACAGAAAATTGCCGAATTATAAAATATCCGAACTAGCCGAATAATAAAATTCCCGAATTTAATCAAACAAATTTGTTTTATAAATATGATTTATTTATTAAAAATACAATAATCAAATATTTTTATCAGAAAAGAAATTATTTTGTAATGTTTAAAGTCTATAAAATTATTGTTTGAACTTAAAATAACAATAATTGATAAAATATATTTCGGGATAAACATTTTTTCAATTATTTTAATTTTAAATCAAAACAATAATTTTAGAAAGTTTAAACATTAAAAATATTTGATTATTGTATTTTTAATAAGAAAATAATATTTATAAGAAAAAAATTTTAATTGTTTAAATTCGGGAATTTTATAATTCGGAAATTTTCCAGTTCAGATATTTTATAATTCGGGAATTTTCCAATTCAGGAATTTCATTCTCCGGAAATTTTATTATTTGGGAATTTTACAGTGCCGGGAATTTTATATTTCGGGATTTTTCAGTCGTCCCGAACAACTGTTCAATTTATAAAATTTGAAATTTTGCAGTTTAACGGCATTTAATTTTAAATTGTTCAATTGAACATCGTGAAAAGCTCCCATTTTATGGGTATAAATTATTGATCTATTAAATTAAGAAATTTTGAATTACCAATTTAATAACCTTCAATTTTAAAAGTTTAAAATTCAAAAAAGTTCTACTTTGAGTGCTTTGATTTGCAGTATAGTTTTGATTACTTCAAATGAAAAAATGTTCAGCTTTAGGAGTTCGCATTTTGTAATTTCAATGACCGTGACCAATTTTTGCGAACCGGGAAAACCCCAAGAATTTTTTCCTCGATTGAAACGGCCACCCGGACTAAAATCAAATAATGAAATAAATGTATTTTCAGAAATAATCGGTTAGAAATCTCGGTTAAATATTTTGTCGAGACAAAAAATAGTCGCCAATGTTTGACCAAAAGTTTGAAGACCCTTTAGGTATCTTGGCCGATATGGATTTATCGATTCGACCTTTTAGGCCGTTGTCGGGTGGTTATAATCTATACAACACACAGTGGGGTAAAATAAGTTTTTCTGAACAAATAAGCCTAAAGCTTACAATTTTGATTCAATTTGAGAATTAAAGAAATGAAAATTAACTAAATTAAAGAGAGATTTGTGAGAGCCGGTTTTTGAATTTTTTTCTTATTGACTTTTTATTTAACAAAAACTAGATATTATTTGTGAGGAGTGTCCCTACTGATTTCATGATGTTTTACATAAATATAAGTAGTTGCAAAAAAAACGAGATTTAAGAAAAAAGTGCTAAAATCGGATCAAAATTCTAAGCTCTAGACTAATTTGACCAGAAAAACTTTTTTGTCCCACTGTGCGACACTCAAATACGATTCAAGTGTTGTGAAATTAAGTAATCTAGATCTAAGCTAAAAATTGTAAGTTTAGGTAACGATTAGGGATTTGACGCACATCCGAATGTATGGGCGATCCACGACTCGTCCTCATGCCTGTTTCAGGACGAGATCGTACGCACAGTGGTGATGGCAGGCAGTCCGCCACCACCAGCGCACTGTTACTCCTCTAGCATTTTCCTTAACGCACTGAAAATCCCATTCAAGTACGGTTTCGGTTCTGATCCTGAATGACGCAACCTGATGCAACTAATGCGTTGAGAATGCGGCCCTCCTGCTGTTTGTCACGCTTGGCTGAGCACCGCCTCTTTTTCGGTCCCGCGGTCCCCGTATCAACAAATTCCGAGGACATAAATTTTGGGAACGACTTTAATGGGAGTTACTTAAATGGGATTTCCAGTGTATATACTTCGCCTATTTAAAGCAATTTAGATGTGTGTGAGAAACGCTATTTTTGGCAACTATACACCTTTGAATATTGTTCAAAATCAAACAAACAATTTATCCACTATAA
The DNA here is from genome assembly GCA_932195095.1 of Andricus curvator. NCBI lineage: Eukaryota > Metazoa > Arthropoda > Insecta > Hymenoptera > Cynipidae > Andricus > Andricus curvator. Next base: position 2,195,137 of record CAKNYM010053500.1, on the reverse strand, counting down.
AGTGCTAAATCAACTTTGAATGAACTACTATTTACTATATTCAAATATCAGTTCTTTTTCTCGTATTTTAGGAGCTGCTAGTCTTAAGCCTTGAAGAAGCAGGATGTCGATCAGACTGGAAAGTCGGAAAATGATTCAGAAAACATTTTGTCGAGTGTTAATTACATTCTGAATGGATATAGGTTTTTTTTTTTTTTTTTTTTGTTTATTTTACTATTTTTTATTTTATTCAGTAGAGCAGTAACAGTGCGCTGGTGGTGAGGGACAGCCAGTCGTGAGGGCCAGACCGTGCGTAGGATCTCGTCCTGAGGCAGGTGTGAGGACGAGTCGTGGACTGCCCGTATGTATCATAAAATAAAATATTAGTCCTAACCGTCCTGTAATGAGGAGTCAGCACGAAAAAGGACAAGAGATTTAAAGAAAAGCTCAAAAGTAGAGTTTTATTGATGATGTGGAATCTCAAGTTCTCAAGGTTATTCGAAAAAATGACCACGAATACGCTTACACGGAATACCTCGTGAACTGTTGCACACATGCGTGAATGAAGTTTTATATTTTGATATTTTAAACGAGATACGAGAGGCGTTACAATACGTATCTTTTTTTAGACTCTTCACTAAAAGCTTTTCATCAAATTCAATTCATTTCGAGAAGTAAAGAAAATCTCTTGTGAAATATTCTCCAAAGAACTCGATTGAACTTCAAAATCTCTAATATTCACGCTCTCTAACTCAAAAGAAATTACTGGTCAGTGCATTTTAAAAATGAGATTACAAGAAAATATTTATCTTATATTTTATGTAGAAAGCAGGCCTGAGATTGCACAGTGGTCATGGGGATCTGGCCTCCCCAGTTGTTTTTTAGAAGAAGAACGCATTACATTTTTTTCAAAAATTTTTTGAGTTTAACAGTTCTTCCAGAATTTGAAAACTGTTCAAGGGGTTCGTAACTCACTATTATGGTCATTACGCCCTTACGTAAAAATATTATAGGATATTCAGCATAGGCCTATAATGATTTTCCAATAATGAATTTCTTATATTTTTTTCAATTCTAGATAAATCATTATAAGAAACTCAGAATAGAAATAACTAATGTTAAAATATTGAAAAAAGTGATGCAAAAAAAACTACAAGCGAATGATTTATTTATTTAACGTAGGATTTCAAAGGATTTATGGGATTTTAAAAGATTTAAAACATTTTAAGCTTCTTTGAATGATTCTGAAGAATTTGAAGAGATTTAAAAAATTGCAAGGATCCTCAAAAAAGTTTGTAGGATTTCCAAAAATTTCAAGGGATTTCTAGAGGAATTTGGAAAACAAATTAAATTAAATGTAATTTCAAGGCATTTTAAGATATTTCGAAGAATTTCAGAAGATTTTTTTAGTTCTCTAAGGATTTAAAAGGTTCATATGGATCTGAAAGGTTTTTTTCTTCGAGAGCTCTCAAAGGATTTCAAATATTTTCAGTTATTTCAGAGATTCCAAAAAATTTCAAAAAATTTTAGGGTATTTCAAAAATTTTCACAAGAAACAAAGATTTTATTATTGAACCTTGAACCTCTAAAGATTTCAAAGATTCCTAAATATTTTAATGGATTTTTTTACGATTTCCATAATTTTAAGGGATTTCAAGAAATTTATATAAAATTATAGGGAATATAATAAATTTCATTTCAAAGTATTTCTACGGATTTCTACGATTTCAAGGGATATGAAGGAATTAAAAATCGTTTAAAGGATTTTATATATTTTAAGTTATTTCAGAAAATTCCAAAGAATTTCAAGAGATTCCAAAAAATTTCTAGAGATTTGAAGGTATTTCAAGAATTTCCATAAGATATAAGGATCTTATCGTTGAATCTCCAAAGATATCAAATATTTCTACTTATTCTAATGGGTTTTTCACGATGCCCAAAGATTTAAAAAAGAATTTCCAAAGATTTAAGGGATTTCAAAGATTACAAAGAATTCAAAGATTTAAAAGACTTCAAAGTATTTCTACGAATTTTAACGGATTTTGAAGATTGTAATGGATTCAAAAATTACTTAATTAATTTTATTAATTACAATTTTAATTGTTCCAATTACTTAATATTTCCAAATGTATCAAGGGATTTCTATGAAATTTCAAGTGATTTTAAAGATATCAAGAGAATTCACGAATTTTTCTCTATAAAGCTTATTTGTAATAATAATAATAATAATAAATCGTTCCTTTGTAGTTTATCTCCTTTTTAATATAATTCCTTCAATATTGTTGTATTATATTATATTATATTCATTCCAATGCTGATTATCCTACAATCGTTTTCTATCAAATGATTTTCTATAATGAATTTCCTATAATCGCGAAAAAATTATGGAAAATTCAACCCACTTATTTTTGGAAATCTCAGGCCTGGTAGAAAGGGCAATTAAAATTTTTCGATTTGGTTGCGTAAGAGCGGAAACCTTAACTACATACTTACTCTGCATTACGTAACAGGAGAGATTTAAAAAAAAAGTCGTTAAAGAACGTTAGTATTTCCATTTGTGTTAATATTAAGGCTTAATTATTGAAACTGTTATCAACGATACAATGGGAAATAAAATTTAATTGACCCTCGAATGTACGATACATGTTGCTTATTTCTTCACGTATGTACGAATAACAATAGAAAAAAATTCTTTTGTTATTTCAAAATCTATGCCTTCGGTCAAATCCCGCAGCAAGCGGAAAAGCCGGGTATATAAAAATACAAACTGTAAATTAATAGTAAGTTATCTTATAAGTTTAATTGTTAATAGAATTGTGTTAAAAAATTGTAATATGTATCTACTTGTCCTCTCTATGATGTTACTTTAAAATTGATTACTCGTCGTTAGTACTTTAAATCGGAATTTAATTCCGTTTAAATATAAAATCGGATAGATATCGAAGATTAAGAAAAAATATACTTTAGACCAATTTTTGTTACCTAACTTACTACTGCAATTTAAATCCTTCGTCTTTGTATTTAGTGAATATTTTTTTCCAACCAGACGATTTACTTTTAATTAATCAAGTAGTAAAAACTTAAAAAATCGAATAATTGCGGCTCGAAAGTAATCTGACTGTAACCCACTCTATTAGCTGAGAAATCCGAATTGTTAGTATCCGAATCTATATCTGTCTATCTGTATCTTGCGAATTCTTAAACTTTAAGGTGTAATTTTAGGAAATTTTTAACTGATATAAAAACAAAGTGGATATATTTATGAAAAAGTTTTCAATCTCAACCTGATGTAAAATAAAAAAGAACTAGCAATCTGAGTGAAGATTTCCAGTTTCTCTAACAATATTCAGACAGCGGCAAAATAAGTGTCGTCAATCTTTGACCAATTTTAATGATGAATGTATCTTCTATATGTGAACACCAAGCTTTTGTAAAGTGTAGAACTTGGAAAACCTTTTGGTTCTTTCAAATAAATAATTAAATTGGCTTACTTAATAGGAATGGTTTATTGAACTAAAAATTTAATTGAGTGAACCAAAAGATTAAATTAAACAAAAGATTGAATTAAACAAAGAGAGTATTAAATTAAGAGTATATAGTACAATATATGTACAACGTTTGATTTTAAAAGAGCTGCGTTCCTTTCCTCGATCAGGGTGTCTACCCAAATCCTGAAAAAAATGCCAGAAAATTCAAGATTTTTTCCAGGTACCTCAAGATTTGCCCAGGTATAATTTTTCATAGTACGGAACTATTCAAGTCACTCGTATCTTTTTAAACAATCGATTCAAAATATAAATACTTATTATAAATAATTTATTTCAGTTTTTGTAAATATCTAAATGTGTAAAAATAGTACTATTCATATCCAAAATTAAGTAATTTTTCATTTCATTTATGAAAGTAACTTTATTAAAGAATGAGTAATTTCTGTTTGGTGAAAGTTTCTAAAGATTTAATTAATATATTTAATTTAGACATCTTTGAGGAATTATATTACAAAATATTCTTCAATACATCATCATCATCACATAATTTAATAAATAAATAATACCTAAAACATGATTTATTATTTCTTCAATTCGTTCCTGAAGTCCATGAATTGGAATAATAATTAATACAATTTTTATTTTATCTTTAGATATATATTCGTTTGAGTAAAATTAATGTGGACATTGTAATATATTCAATTGAAAGCGCTTCAAATTCATAAAATTTCAAGTAATAATATTGTATTTTCAAACAATATATGAATTTTTAACCAAAAAGTCGAATTTCAACTAGAAAAAAAGAAAATTTTTTAACCAAACATGGAATAATTAAATTTTCAGTTGAAAAAGTTGATTTTCAACTAAACGTAAAACCGAATTTTCATCACAATACTTAAATTTTTAACCAAAGTGATGAATCTTCAACTGAAATAGTTAAATTTTAAAGCAAAAAGATTAATTTTCAACTAAAATTATGAATCTTCAACTGGAATAGTTGAATTTTCAACTAAAAAAGATTAATTTTCAGCCACAAACGAATTTGTTAAATTTTCAGTTAAAAAAGTTAATTCTCAACCAGAAAAAAAACGAATTAAAAAAAAACGCAATGAATTTTCAACTAAAATTATGAATCTTCAATTGGAATAGTTGAATTTTAAACCAAAAAGATGAATTTTCAACCTAGAAGATTAGTTTTCTGCCAAATATGACTAATATGCAATAAGATTTCAGCCAAGTAGTTAAATTTTTAACTAAAAAAGAAAAAAATTTTCAACTAAAAATGAAATAGTTATATTTTCAGTTCAAAAATTAATTTTCAACAAAGAAAAACGAATTCGCAACAACAAAAAATAACTTTTAACCACAGTGATAAATTTGAAACTAAAATGATGAATCTTTAACTAGGATAGTTGAATTTTAAACCCAAAAGATGACCTTTCAACTAAAATGATGAAGCTGTAACTGGAATAGTTGAATCTTTAACCAAAAAGATGAATTTCCAGCCAAAAAGATTAATTTTCTGCCAAAGAAGACGAATTTTAGTCAAGATTAATGACATTTTAAACGAATAGTCGAATTTTCAACTGATAAAGGTCAATTTTTAACCAAATAGTTGAATTTTCCAGTAAAAAAAATTCAGCAAAAAATGCAATAGTTTTGTTTTCAGTAAAAAAATAATAATTTTCTACAAAAAAAAAAAGAATTTTCATTTAAAAAATTAAATTTTTAACCAAAGTGATGAATTGTTAACTGAAAGGATGAATTTTCATCTGGAATAGTTGAATTTTGATCCCAAAAGATGAATTTTCAACTGAAATAATAAAGCTTTGACTGGAATAGTTGAATTTACAAACAAGATGAATTTTTAACCAGGAAGATTAATTTTGTACCAAAGAAGACGAATTTTCAACAAGATACATGCATTTTCAAAAGAAAAATTGCATTTTCAACTAAAAAATAAATAAATTTTCAACCAAACAGTTGAATTTTCAAGTAAAAAGATAAATTTTCAACCTAAAATGGAATAGTTAAATTCTTAGTTCAAAAATTAATTTTCAACCAAAAAAATACAAATTTTTTACCAAAACATTTTTCATCCAAAGTGATGAGTTTTTAACTAAAATGCTTAATTTTTAACTGGAATAGTTGAATTGTCATCCAAAAAGATGATATTTCAACCAGCAAGATTAATTTTCTGCCAAAGATGACGAATTTTCAACAAAATACATGAGTTTTCAACTAAGGAAGATGAATCATAAACCCGAAATTAATTAGATTTTTTTAGTTTTTTAGTTTTTTTAGTTCTTGACTTTTTCAGTTGAAAAAAAAATTAATTTAAAATATCGAGTTTTCAACAAAATATTTAAATTTGTAATCAAAAAGTTTTTTTCTACAAAAATGATTAATTCTCAAGAAAAAATGTTATAGGTTGATATTTCAAACAAAAAAAGATTTCAATTTAAAATAAAAAACAGTTGAATTCAACCAAGAAGATTAATTAATTTCTACCAAGAAGGACAGAATTTTTAAGAAATTACATGAATTTTTAACCAAATAGTAGAATTTTCAACCAAAAAAAGATCAATTTCGAACCAAAAATAGAACAGTTAATTTTTAAATTAAAGAAATTAATTTCCAACAAAAAAAACGAAGAAGTTTGTACAAATAAAGCAACATTGTTATTTAATTTTATATTACAATTAAGAAAAAAGTTAAGGATGCACTCGAAAAGAATCCATGACTTTGAAAAAATTCTCTGACATTTCCAGGGTTTACCAGGCATATAAAAATTCCCTGGAAAATCCAGGTTTTCCAGGCATTCCAGATGAGTAGACACCCTGCCGATTATATTCATTATTTCGAAAAAGCGGAAATTGTCTTAATTTTTTTTACCCAGGCTGCTATTTATGTCTGAAACTATATTGAGCGAAAGTTCTTAGCTTGATTAACGCGAACTTCCAGCTGACTTGTATTGTATGCACCCTCTTCAACTTCACCCTACTGTGACATGAATGTCCGCCCTATTGTATCTTCTGAACGTTGCGCTGTCGACAATGGGCGTCAATAATGCGTTGTACAATATTGTTTAATGAAACAATAAGAGAAAGACGAAAAGTGATTTAAAATACGCGAATAAAGTCATTTTAAATGGATACACTCGTCTCGTATTATTATGAAGCTGAAGTTTTCATCGCATTGGTACAAATGCAAATTGACAATTCTATCTATTTTCAAGTAAAAAAAAAATAGCTGAAACTGAAAACTTTAATCAAGTTTAGTATTTAATAGAAAATGAAGAGAATTATAGGGGGAGTCGAACAGGTTGGGACACTGTATAGGTTGGGACAGCGCGTTTCTCAACCTATACGCTGTCCCAGCCTATACAGTGTCCCAAACTGTACGACACTTCCCTACTTATAGTGGAATAGTGAAAAAAAAGAGTATTGTCACCAAATTCCTAAAAATTTCAGTTTCATGGAATTATTTTCAACCTTTTTTCCTTATCCCAGGGATCGCAGGGCAAAAAGAATTAAAACAAGGGGAAACAGAATAATTTTTTCATAAAACAAACGGGGAAAATAGGGGAAAAGTTAAAAATATTTCTACATTCGGAAAAGAAGAAACAATCTTTTAATAAGAAATGATACAGTTTTTAAATAACGTTAAATGATTTTTTTATTATTTCTGCCAGTAAAGAATTTATCTTTTCAAATTGGATATACTTAGGTCGTTGAAAATCCATCCACGGCGATATAAAAAATTAGCCAAAGTAGGCGCCGCCTACAATAAAGGGTTTCGTAAGCTATTAAAACATTAATGAAATCGTTCAAACCTTCCATACTTTCCCTCTCTACTTCCCCTATCCACCCTACTATCCCTCACTTTCCCTCCTCTACTCACCAGCACTACCCTACTATCCCTTCCTTCACTTAGCTCACTACCCACGCTCACTACCAATCATTTTCCCCACTTCCCACACTTCTACTTCCCCTCCCTAATTTCCCCTCACTTTCTCTGCTTACCCCTACTTTCCCACACCTCACTTCCCCTACTTTCCCACCAATCATTTCCCCTCGCGTTCCCTACTGCCCCTACCACCTTTTCCTTCACCGTATTACTAGAATTACTAATTACAAGTACAATTCTCTCGTAATTTGGAAGAACACCGTTATCTGCAAAACGAACGAAGCCCAGATAATCAACAAAAACTGTTCGAATCTCTATTCACCTGTATCGCGGATTTGAATTCATTTTCTAAACTGTTTTTGGTTGTTCTTCACTCATTTGCATATGATCTTTACATTTCTGAAAAAAAATTGTTTAAAACTGTTAATTAATTATTGAAAATTCAATTAACGGTGTTGATTGGGATGTAGAAATAGGCCTGTCGTGATTTGAGAGAACGCCGTTCACGGCAAAAGAATATGAAAGAGTGGAAATATTACAAAATATTACAATTATGAAATATTACATATTATTAATATCATTATTAATAATTTTTAAATTTTTAATTCTAAATTTTCAAAATTAAACACTCTTCAATTTTAACATATTTTCATTTCGAAGTTCTGCAATTTTGAAGAGTTACAATTGACAATTCTTCAATTTCAACGATTTGCAATTAAAAACTCTTCAATTTTAAAGATTTAAAATTGAAAACTCTTGAATTTCAAAAGATATATAAATAACAATTCTTGAGTTGTGATGATTTTTAAGATCAAAAGTCAAGAGTTTTCAATTCTAAATCTTCCAAATTGATGAAATTTGAAATGTAAATCATTAAAAGGACAGAATTTTCAATTGTAAAACTTAAAACACGCATAATTTTCAAATTGTAAATTTAAATATGGCTGCGAATTACTGTGGACGTATTCACTATAGGTGTATCTATTTGTGTTCATTTTATGAGCATTATGCTTCCTCATAAGTATGAAATAAATTTGCTTCCTCATAGAGGGGGTTTTTCCCTATCATAAGAAAAAAATGTATACTTTCAAAAATTTTTCCAGCTTATGTTTCTGTCTTTGCGAAAATTTTATTCTCAGAAAATCAGAGGGCCCATCAAAATGTCAATTGATGTGTTCTGTTACAGTGAACAACTTTTCAATCTACGGTAGTTTTATATTTCAAATTAGAACCTCATTGAAGCAATGTAACTTTCCTTAAAACTTTCTGAGTAGCTATTGATTAATCAATAATGGTCTTCGAAAGTTCGCCAATAGATCAATTCACGCGTCTCAAAGACGCGAACAAATATATGATATTCATTATAGCTGCATTCCCAATGCTGAAAAAGTTTTCCTCATATCAACAAGATGAACAATATATTTGTTAAATTTATAAAACAAAAAAAATAAAAAATTTATAAAAATCTAGATCATAAGAGGTCATAGAAGGTTCATCAATGGGTCATTCGACGTGTCTCGACGATGCAAACAAACACGTCAGAGACAGTACTGTTATACTCTTAATATCAACAAAGTTTTTATCATATAAACAGAATACACCAATTTTTTTGAAACTTCATAAATCGGTATTGGTCGGTCATAAAAGTTTCACCAATAGGTCAATCGATGCGTCTCAAGGACGCGAACAAAAACACTACATGTAATATTGTCGTGTTTTGAAAATCAAAAAAGTTTTCTTCATATAAACAGAATAAACCATTTTTTCGAAACTTCATTAATCGGTACGGGTGGGTCATAAAAGGTTTATCAATAGGTCAATCAATACGTATCAAGGAAGCGAAAAATACACCAAAATAATATTGTCGTATTTTGAATATCAAAAAAATTTTTCTCATATAAACAGAATAATCCATTTTTTTTCTAAATTCGTAAATAGGTAATGGTGGATCATAAAAGGTTAATCAATAGGTCAATCAATGCGTCTCAAGGACGCGAACAAATACACTAAATATAATATTGTCGTATTTTGAATATCGAACAAGTTTTTCTCACATAAACAGAATAAACCATTTTTTGAAACTTCATAAATCGGTTCTGGTATGTCAAAAAAGTTTCAACAATAGGTCGATCGATGCGTTTCAGAGACGCGAACAAATACGCTAGATATCGTATTGTTGTATTTAGAATATCAAAAACGTTTTATTATATAAACTCGTTAAATTTTTTTTTTAATCTCTAAACGCACGAAAAAACTATTTGTAAATGGTCGATCTACCTCAAAATCCTATCAGACCTGGATATCAATCCGAACTACACTTCATCCAAATTTCATGATCTCTTTTACATAACGAGATATGGTGAGCAGAAAAAAGTTACACACACTCACGCACATTTTTTAAAAGCTTTATTTTCGAACTCCTGGGGTCGAATTATATCAAAATATGTCAGAAAAGTATATTTGAAAATGTAGGTCATTACAAACCTCCCTCTATGAGGAAGCAAAAATTAAAAACTGTTCAATATTGAAGATTTACAATTCGAAGTTCTGCAATTTTGAAGATTTACAATTCAAATTCTTCAATTTTAACAATTTGCAGTTTAAATGTCTTCAATTTTAAAAGATTCGGAATTAAAAGATCTGCAATTTTAAAGATTCAAATTTAAAATTGATTCATTTTTTAAGATTTATACTTTACAGTTATGTCATTTTGAACGTTTTTTTTAACGTAATTCAGTTTTGAGGATTTAAACTGAAAAATTCTTCAATTTTTGAGATTCTCAGTTGAAGACTCTTCAATATTTAATGTGTATTATCGAAATTTTTTTGAAATAGTTCAATTTTGAATTGTTAAAATTGAAATTTATTTAATTTTTAAGATTTATATTTTAGAGGTATGTAATTTTAAACGTTTTCTTGAATATGTAGGTAGTTCAATTTTGAAGATTTACAATTGAAAATTCTTGAATTTTAAGAATTAAAAGATTAAAACTCCTAAATTTTGAAGATTTACAATTGAAAACTCTTTGATTTTGAAAGGTTTAATTATTTTATTTTATTATTAGTTAATAATTTATTATTATTCATTCATTATTTATTTATCATAGGTTTAATTAATAACAATTCACAAATTGTGATGATTTTGAAGATCAAAAGCCAGAAGCTTTGAATTTTAAATCCCCTAAACTGATGAAATTTCAAATGTAAATCATCAAAATTGCAGAATTTTTAATTTTAAAACATAAAACTCTTATAATTTTTAATTGTTAATGTTTTGAATGAGAAATCTTCAATTTTAAAGATCAGCCAATCAAATTTTCACCATTAGACTTATATTTTAAAGTAATGTAATTTTTTATATATATTTTTAATAGTTTCATTTTGTAGATTTACAACTAAAAAGTCTTCAATGTTAACGACTTTCATTTTAAAATTCATCAATTTTGAATATTTTCAATTGAAGACTATTATTATTATTATTCATATGAATAATTCTTTTATGTTTCTTAAACTTATATTTAAAGCAGCCAAGTAGATATTAATGTTACAAATTTCAATAAATTGGAAGTGGAACTTTTTTTTACCGACAATATGGATAAGAATGTTATAACTGTTATTAAATTTTATGAAGAACGAATAATACGAAATTCTAGCGGAATCAATTCATGTTTATTTATTAAATGTACATAAATTCCGAATGTATTGAATATCAGAAAAACTCGAAATTATTCACTAAAAATGAAAACATTTAACATACTTGGATTATAATGAAAGAGATTTTAACAAACAAATAAAATATTACAAAATACTGTTTCAAATTGTTAAGTCTGAAACAAATTAATATGTTTTACATAAATTTAAATATTAAATAATAAATTTAACAAATTTTTAAGCTCCTATAAATTATGATGAGATCCTCTTAACAGAGGTAATTAGATGAGGACCACTGTTGTTGATCATTATTACAATTTTATTAATTTCTTTAAAAAATTTCCAACTATGTAATAGTTTCCACTTTAAACAACTGAACAGATTTAAAAACATTATTTTTTACCTACTACATTTTTCAATAATATAACTTTTCGAACTTTAATAATGTTATTAATCATAAAAAATAGACTTTCAATAATAATTTTGCATTTCGCAACTTATATAAAATGCAGTTACGGCGTTTTCTCGAATTTTGGCGTGACGTATACTGCAGTTGACGGTCAGTTTTCTACGGTGTTTTCTAAAATTTATGCAATAATTATTTTTAAAATTATGAACATTTTTTTCAATATTTTAATATTCACGTGTATCTTTTTTTCACGATTCCAACGATATCAAAAACTCATTTTTCGATTTTTTGCAGTAAACGGTGTTTTTACAAATCACGGCAGCAATCGCTTAATAGTACAAAGCCAAACATTCTTGAATATAAAAATCTACATTTATTCAATTTTTAATGATTTCAATTAAAAATGGTTTAATATTTCTTAATAAAATTATTTTTAATTATTTTACTTTGAAATTTTCAGGCTAAATTTTTGCAATTTTACAATAATTTCAAAAGATTTGAATTTGAAACCAGAAATTTTGAACATTGAAAATTGTCCAATTTTTAACGATTTATCTAAGCATATTCAGTCGTGAACGCTTTCAATAATTTAATCTGCAATATTATTCCTGTTATAGTCATTTGTTGAATTTGAATTTATGCGAATTCTTAATGCTTCAATTTGAATTATTGCGTAAACGATTCCAATATAAAATTATTCAAATGCATAGACTTTCAATGAAAATGCTCAATTTTTTAACGCTATATTTAAATTTATTAATTTTAAAACTTAAGTCTGAAATTGATCTACTATTCTAAAATTTAATGACAATAATAAAACTAGAGGAATTCGCTGAGAGATTTCTTATAAATTCTCATCTCACTCTTCAATATTCATCGATATTTCGAGAGGGTCAGCTCAGCATTTGTATTATCCACTACCGATTGATGTAGAAACTCTACTAATAAAAAAATAATCCTCGTCGATTTTCATGAGACTGTATTAATGGTTCACTGATTCCTCACGAATCATAATAATAAAACATTTCACGATCCAGCAATCTCCCTGATTGGGATGCATCGTTCCGTTGCATTCTAATAATGCAGAAATTGACGACCAAATTGTAAAAAAAAAAATTTCACGAAAAGAGGGAAAAATTAAACATTTTTTTACATGTAGGAAAGAATAAACAATATTTGAAAGAAATTTTACTTATTTTTAATAATAATGATTTTTTAAAGATTTCTGGAATTAAAAAATTTATGTTTTAAATATGATATACTTAGGTCGTTGGAAATCCATTCACGATGATATAACAAAGTACGACAATAATAAAATATGATTAATAAATAATATTTATATGTTTAAGATCGCTCTCATAATTAAAAATGTTTTCTCTTGTAAACAATACCATAATTAATTTAAAGTTCTATTTAAATCTTAAATATTTTAGTTTGAAATCCGCCAAATAATGATTTGTAAATTTTTTGTTGATAAGATTTAGAAATAAAATTTGAGCTGCTCAAGGTGATAAGCTAAGGCTAAGAATATTCTGTTTTTTAATTATTTATATTTGTGCATTCCAATTAAAAAGTGTTCACCTTCTAATTATTATTTTTAAAATTACTATAATTATCCTTTTTATAACTATTACAATTTTATATTAGATTACAACTTCTTTTATATATGATATATTCACTTACCTGGATTTTTATTTCATAATGAATATAATATAGACAATTTAAAAATCCATTGATAAACAAATTTTTAAAACAATAATGAATAATTTCGAATTGAATTTCCAAACCAATCAATCTATAGGTAAAATTTTTAAGAGAGGACAATATTTCGAATGGAATGAAAAGGAATCGAACTTGTATCATTTCTAAATCAAAGCGTTAAAAATTAATTAATTTAGAATTGAAAGTGTTTTAAATGGAAAAATTTCAGACTAAAATGTTGAAAACTGGACAATTTCATTTAAAAGGAATTGAAATTATATCATTTATCATTCATAGTGTTCATTGAACAATTTTATTTTCAATTGAAGAATCTCGAAATTTAATGATTACAGTTTAAAATTTCGAAAATTATTATTATTATTATTATTATAGATTAGCAGTTCGAACTCGAAAGTTCATTGCCTCATCTACCCGAGACCGCCACACATCTCTGTCTTGTGCATTCTCCATCCAGTTTAAGTAATCATGTCCTAGTTCTTTTAGATCATCCCTTACATTTTTCTCCCATCTGTTTCTCGGTCTGCCTAGGGGTCTCTTACCAGTCGGCCTCCCTCTTAAAACTTGCGCCACTGTTCTTTCATTGCCCATTCTTGCTACATGCCCCGCCCATCTTAATTTACGCGCTTTCATTACTCTATTAATATTTGCTGACCCGTAGAGAGCGTGCAGCTCATCATTATGCAGTTTTCTCCACTCGCCGGTCTCTTCGTCCCTTTTTGGACCATAGATTTTTCTAAGTACTTTATTCTCGAAAACTCTAAACCTATTCTCTTCTCCTTTCGTCAGCGCCCACGTTTCACACCCGTACATGACGACCGGCATTATTATCGTTTTGTAAATTCTTACTTTGATGTTTCTAGATAGCGATCGCGATTTTAGTAGCGTGTTTGCTGCATAATAGCACCCATTGCCAGCGTGTAGCCGCGCATTGATTTCCGTTTTAATCTTATTTTCGCTAGTTATAATAGACCCGAGGTATTTAAACTCGTTAACCCTTTCGAATTTCATATTTCCGGCCATTAGATCCCCGTCTTGATTACTTTGTCCGGACCTGACGACGGTCATATATTTTGTCTTCGATTCGCTAACTTCCAAGCCAATCTCTTTGGCTTTTGCGATCAAGATTTCTGCATTTTTAGCTACCGTTTCTTTATCATCCCCTAGTACGTCGAGATCATCCGCATATCCAAGAATTTGTATTACCCCATTGAGGGTAGCACCGGTCGGATTCGCCTGCACTTGCCTAACCACGTATTCTAAAACTAAGTTAAAAAGGACGCACGAAAGTGCATCGCCCTGTTTCAGGCCATCGCGGATCGAAAACTCTTCAGATAAACTACCGTTTACGCGTATTCTACCCTTACTGCCGCTTAAGCAAATTTCGATAAGTCTAACCAATTTTCTTGGCACACCCAAGAACTCTAGGATCCAGTACATTCGCGCGCGTATAATAGAGTCGTAAGCTTTTTTAAAATCGATAAATAGCTGATGTACTGCTTCTTTAAATTCCCATTTCTTTTCTAACAGTTGTCTAATTGTAAACATTTGATCGCTTGTAGATCGGTTTCGGCGGAATCCACACTGGTAATCCCCAATGATTTCCTCGGCAAAAGGAGTTAGTCTACTTAGGATAACATTAGACAGGATCTTGTAGCACGAAGGCACAAGTGAAATTCCCCGATAGTTGTTACAGTTAGTTTTATCGCCTTTTTTAAAGATGGGAATAATGATAGAGGTATTCCATTCTTCCGGCATGCGTTCTGTTTTCCAAACTGCGCGTATCAATTTACAAATTTGCCTTGTGAGGCAAGGGCCTCCATTTTTTATCAGTTCTGACGGTAGGTCATCGATGCCCGCGGCTTTGTTATTTTTCAACTTCTTTATGGCCATTTCTATTTCTATATCAGTAGGATCGTTAATTAATAGATCAGCAGTGTGGATTTCGCCGAGATTACCTTCAACGGGGGCTTCGCGTACATTTAATAGTTTATCGAAATAATCTTTCCATAAATTCAGTCTCTCTGTCGCATCGGCTACTAGATTGCCATTTTCGTCCCTCATTACTTCCGTTCTACTTTGAAAGCCTTTCCTTATAAAATTGATTCCCCTGTACATCTCACGCGGGTTATTTTGTTTATTATGCGCTTCTATTGCTAGTATTTTATTCTTTTCCCACTCCCTTTTCTTGGATCTATAGAGCCTATTTGTACTTTTGCTAATCTCGAGATATTTCTTATGTGTTTGATCGCACTTATTTTGTAAACTACTTAGTCTGGCCTTCCGACGTTTCTCAAACCAGAGTTTGCACTCTTCGTCAAACCATGGTTTGCTTTTGGTTACTTTCTTAAAACCTATCGTAAGTTTCGCGGCTGCCTTTATCGCCTTTTTCGTATTGCTCCACAGGGTTTCCGGGTCCTCCTCGTGATTATTGTTATCGTCTCTCTGTTCTTGGAGAGCGTCGAAACTATTAGAAATCTCAACTTGGTAATTTAATGTTTCTGTTGCTGTTTTGAACTTATCTATATTGAAACGAACTGTTGGCTCTGTGCGGCTTGTTTTCTTACTTAACGCTAGCCTAGATCTTAGTTTTACTATCACGAGAAAATGGTCTGAATTTAAATCCGCTCCCCTATACGATCTTATATCGAGAATGTTTGTATGACGTCTTCTGTCAATTAGAACGTGATCAATCTGATTGTGAGTATTACCATCTGGTGATGTCCAGGTGGCCTTATGTATATTTTTATGCTTGAAATATGTGCTTTTGACAACGAGGTTCTTTGAAGCTGCAAAGTTTATTACTCTGGTTCCATTATCATTACTGACGTCATGCAAACTTTCTGATCCTATTGTAGGCCTATACATTGGTTCTTTTCCAATTTTCGCGTTGAAATCCCCCAATACTATTTTTGCGTCAAACGTTGAGAACTTGTCAAAAACCTGCTCGATTGTTTCATAAAAAAGATCTTTAGTGTCTTCGTCTTTGTCCTCGGTGGGGCAGTGCACATTGATTAATACGTGTTTGCTGAAATTACCCTTTAGTACAATGTATGATAACCGGTCGTTAATGAATTGCATGTCGATAAGTGCTTGCGAAATTCGTTTATTAATAAGAAAACCAGTCCCCAGTCTTTGCCCCTTAGCTCCTCCCCAGTGCAAAGTATAGTTATCCCTAGAAATTGACGCGAAATCGCCCGACCAGCAGGTTTCTTGTAATGCTATTAAGTCAGTTTTGTAATCAATTGCTATCTTAATGAGTTCGCTAAATCGGCCAGTTTTTAGACTACGCGCGTTTAGAGTTCCCACCCTTAGATCTTTAACTGTAGTTTTTTGATTTTGCAAGTTAGCCATGGTAGTTTCAAGATAATCCGCACGTTAGGATCCTATTCCGATCGTAGGTGAGTCCACTGTCCCAGGAGTGATAACCCCCATACCTCCCTAGGTCTAAGTATGGGAGCTTTCCGACTCTGACAAGGACCATGTCAACTTGTCGTCAGACACATTACAGTTTCATCCTCGTACCCTAACGTCCCCCTGCAAGGCAGCGCGCCTACTGGCATCAATACCCCTTTGGCCCTATGCAGGCGAATCATTCCACACATCCCTTGAGGGCAGTGTCATCGCTGCAGTGTCCAATGGGCAGCAGGATTTTTCCCTTACAAGATTTTTAGTTTTGGTTCGGGTATAGTTTCTAGGTGGGTACACGCGGCACCCTGGCTTGCCAGAACCCACCCATTGTGTATGAACGCGAATAGGTGGGTCCCCCCAAGCCATGGTTGTCGTGTACCTATTTTTGCCAGTGCTAGATTCACCACACCCACGACTGGCTCCTATCGGCTGTCCGCGACTGCTTATTCTTGTATTCGCAGCTAACCTTGGGGGCTGTTCAGCCTTACGGGCCGTTCCTCTATCCGCAACCTGAGGACGCGCTACGTAGTGGTGATAGGAAACCCACCGAGTAGAAAATTTCGAAAATAGGACAATAATTTCAAAATGTTCAAAATTGAATAATTTCATATTAGAATTTTAAAAACGGGAATACCTAAAATTCAATAGATTTGAAATTGTATTATTTCTAATTAAAAGTGCTCAAAATTAAACAATTTTAAATTATAAATTTTTGAAATAATTTTCAACAAAATAGTGAAACTTTCCACTAAAGTGATGAATCTTCGATAAAAAAATGAATTCTCAACGAAAAGTGTAACAATGGATATTTCCACCAAAAAATATTTTAAATTCCAATCAAAAACCTTGAATTAAACCAAAAAATACTAATTTTCAACAAATTATTTGAATCCTTAACCAAAATAGACTAATTTTCAAACCAAAAAGGGGAATTTTCAACAAAAGAATTGAGTTTTCAACCAAAAAAGATTTTGAGTTAAGAAAGAAAAAAATCTCATTCAAAATGTTGAGTTTTGAAGCCAAAAAGACAAATTTTTGACAAGTTGAATTTACAACCCAAAAATATGCATTTCCTACCAAATTATATGAATTTTCAACCCAAACATGACGAGTTTTCAACAAAATAGATATATTTGTAACCAAAGAAATGAATGTATAACTAAAATGATGAATCTTCAACAAACAAAAATGAATTTTTAACCAAATAGTTAAATTTGTAACCCAAAAGATGAATTTTCTACTAAAAAAGACCAATTTTCAACAAAATGGATGAATTTTTAACAAAATAGTTAAATTTTCAACCAGACAGATAAATTGTCAACCAAGAAGATGAGATTACTATCAAAAAAGATAAATTTGCGACAAAAAATGGAATAATCAAATTTTCTTTTAAAAAAATTAATTTTCCATAAAAAACTAATTTTCAACTAAAGAAATGAATTTTCAACCGAAGAGATTAATTTTCTGCCAAACAAGATAATTTTTTAACAAAATACATCCATTTTCAGCCAGATGAAGAATTTTAAAGGAATATTTAACCTAATAGTTAAATTTTCAATCAAAGAAATACATTTTTTGCTAAAAAGATTAATTTTCCACCAAATAAGATTAATTTGTAACAAAATACATGAATTTTCAACAAAATTTTGCATTTTTAAAGGAATTTTAACCTAATAGTTAAACTTTCTATCAAAGAAATGAATTTTCAGCCAGGAAGGTGAATTAGTCACCAAGAAGATTAATATTCTATTAGAAAAGGCAAAGTATCAACAAAATGCAGACATTTTCGACCGCAGATAGCTGCATTTTCAACTGAAAATAAATGTCCAAATAAACATGGAATAGTTAAATTTGCGTTGAAAAAATTAATTTAAACAAACAAAAATCGCAACAAAATAGTTCCATTTTGAACAAACAAAAAAAAAAGGATAAATGAATCTTTAAAAATGTAGTTCCACTTTCAACAAAGTAGTTGAATATTAAACAAACAAAAAATTGTTTAGTCGCCATTTACGAATAGCGAAAATCTTGAAAGTTTAATCGAATACCTAAATTCCAGATTTTTCCGTTTTTCTTCCTAAGAGGTATTCATCTTGAAATATAATAATTTTGAATAGAACCAGCAAAAACTATCTGTTTGTGGTAAGTTTTGGTTTTTAAAATTATTATTTAAATATAAATAATGCAATGAAAATATATAAAAATGGTTATTCTTTATTCATTGTAAAAATACTATTTTGAATGTTATTTAACAATAAAGTTACTTGTGCTCATGTCCAATATAAATTGAAATACTGTTTTATGCGTCTGTCCTGATTAAATAAAATGTTAAATTATGGATCTTTAATTTTTCTCAGTTTCAGCATACACATGAATGTTATATTTTCTTTACACTTGAACTTTTTAAAAATAAAATTTTGATATAAAAATAAAATAATTGAATACATTGACGTGACAAATATGTCCAGAAAACGTGGTAAATGGAATCTTCTAGAAAATATGAGTTAAATTTTTTATGTTTTTTAAATGTTAAAAAAACATACATATGGTGTCAGATTATTACACATGCGGCGAGTCATATTTTGTTAATGAGAAAAATGATCTGATGATATAGAAAATTGTAAGTAAATTAGAAAAACGGTGTCATTCATGTTGAATTTACGAGAATTGTCTCGTTATAACAAAGAAAGTTCTGTAAATCATATACAACGTTCTCAAATCATACAAGATTTTCTATAATATTAATGGTGTTTAAAAAAGATCTTAACTTTAAACAAAAAAACAGTTCAATTCATTCCAAAAAGACGAATTTTCAACAAAATAGTTGATTTTTCAACCAAAAAAAAATTCTTCAGTCAAGAAAGAAATAACTTTTCAATCAAATTGTTAAATTTTCAAGCCAAAAAAACGAATTTTTTAGGTGACAGTTGCATTTTCCACAAAATAGGTTATTTATAAACAAATATTTGAATTTTCAACCAAAATAGTTTAAGTTTCTACCAAACTGTAAAATTTTAACTCATAGGCGAATCTTCGACAAAACAGTATAATTTTCAACTATAAAATGTGAATTATCAACAAAAAAGTTCATTTTCAACAAACAAACAAAAAAAAGAAATTTTCAACAAATATTAAAATTTGTAACCCAAGAGATGATGAATCCTCAACGAAGAAAGATTTTTAAGTCTAGAAAGAAAAAAATTCAACCAAGTTGTTTAATTTTCAAACAAAAAAGATGAATTTTCCACAAAACAGTTACATTTTCAAACCGAAAATATGAATTTCCAATTCGAAAGTTAATTTTCAACCACATCGTTCAACTGGCTACCAAGTTGTTAAATTTTGAAGCCAAAAAGACGAATTTTCTACAAAATAGATTAATTTTCAATCCGAAAAGGTAAATTTCCAAACAAAAAGTTAATTTTCAAACAAATAGTTGAATTGGCTACCAAGTTTTTAAAGTTTTAAGCCAAGAAGACGAATTTTCTAGAAAACAGATTAATTTTCAACCCAAAAATGTGAATTCTTAACAAAACAGTTAATTTTTAACACAAAAAAACGAAGCTCTGAAAAAAAAGAATTAAATTTTCAACCAATGAGGTGAATCTTTAACCAAGAAAGATATTTCAGCCAAAAAACAAATATTCTACACAAAAATGTAAATTTTCAACAAAAAAGTTAATTTTCAGCGAAAGTGGTGAATCTTTAATGAAGAAAGATTTTTTAGTCAAGAATGAAAAAAATGCAAACAAGTTGTTTAATTTTCAAACCAAAAAGACGATTTTCTACAAAAAAGTTAAATTTTCAACCTAAAAATATGGATTTCCAACCAAAAAAATAATTTTCACCCAAATAGTTGAATTGTCTACCAAATGTTTCAATCAAAAAGACGAATTTTTTACAAAACAGATTAATTTTCAATCCGAAAATATGAACTTAAGACAACAATTTTCATTTTTAACAACAAAACTAATTTAAAACAAAATAGCTTAATTTTAAAATAAACAAAACGTTGAAAAATGAATTAATTAAGGAGAAAAGGGGAAGTTTTAATATAATATAATATAACAGGGGAAGTTGTTCGAGATTAGGGAAAACGCAGGGGAATAAGGGAAAGACTGAAGCCTGCGAAATTGAACCACTGACCTCCTCAGTTTATTTAAATACTTATCCTAAATTATACTTAATATTTACGTATTTGTACAGGATGATGCCTCTCATATGCAATGGACTATAAGGTACTGGATACATTGGAATTAGTGTCAGAAGCAGAACTGCTTTCCGCACTGTGGAATAAGTGCTTATAATGTTGGACGTACGCCTGACAATGCTCGCCTTTCTGAAAAGCTGTTGTATTGTGTAATTTCATATTTCGTTGCTCGAAAAACTCAAAAACTGAATGAAACAGTAGATTGTCGCTTTTGGCTTTTGCAACTTCCAGGAACTTTCTAGCCGATACCTGATCTGCCATTCCTACTGATCGAACGTATCTGAAATCATGAGTTTCAATTTTAATTTTCCAATTTGCAAAGTTTCAATCTGAAATTATTATTTAATTTTTATTACCTTGATACTTGAATTTTATAATTTTAAAATTGCTCAACTATCGAGGATTTTTTATGTAAATTGTACAATTTTGAACGATTACAATTTGAATTCAATCCAATTTATAAGATCAAATGTAGTCAATTTTAGAAACAACAATTTTCAACATTTTTTCATTTACTTTGTATTTGTAGTTATTCATTTTTGTACGCGTACACTTTTAACTCAAAATTGTTAAACTTCGAATTATTTAATTTTAACACTTCAAACTTAAAATTGCTCAACTTTAAGGCGTTCAAAATAAAAATATTCTTCGAAATTCAATTTTAAGTTCTTCTTAAATTTTTTTAAATTTTTCCAATGATATATTTTTCAATTTTAAATTGTTCCAGAGATCACAGTCCATACCTTTTTTTACCTAATCCCTTTTTTCCCCCTTAAATTTGAAAAATCCCCTGAAACACTTAAAATCGAGAATTTTTACCCAATTTTCCCCTGTTTTTACAAAGTTTCAAATCATTAGAAAAATCATAAACAGAAATTTAAGATATTAGAAAATAAGAAGCTTTGAAAGAGATTCTTTTTGATGAAATAAAATATATGAATTTCTCACCAAATAGTTAAATTTTCAACCAAAAAGATTAATTTTCTACCAAAAAAGACAACTTCTCAACGAAAGACATGAATCCTCATCTAAAATGATGAATCTTTAATCAAAAAATTAATTTTCAACAAAGTAGTTCAACTTTTAACAAAGTTGAACTTTCAACAAAAAAAGATGAATTCTCAACGACAAATTTAATAGTTGATATTTCAACACAAAATGATTTTTATTTTAAATATAAAAAATTGAATTCATCTAAAAAAGATAACTTTTCAACAAATTAATTGATCTTTTAACCAAATTGTTGAACAACCATAAAATGTTAATTTTCACCCAAATAGTTAAATATTCTACCAGCAAAGTTAAATCTTCAATCAAAAACAATTAATTCTCAATGAAAAATGTAATATTTCATGTTTCAAAAAAAAAAGATCTTGACTTTAAACAAAAAACAGTTCAATTTATTCAAAAAAGACGAATTTTCAACAAAATAGTTGATTTTTCAACCAAAAAAGATTCTTCAGTCAAGAAAGAAATAACTTTTCGAACAAATTGTTAAATTTTCAAGCCAAAAAAACGAATTTTCTAGGTGACAGTTGAATTTTCCATAAAATAGGTTATTTATAACCAAATATTTGAATTTTCGACCAAAATAGTTGAAGTTTCTACCAAATTGTAAATTTTTAACTCATAGGCGAATCTTCGACAAAACACTTTAATGTTCAACTATAAAATGTGAATTATCAACAAAAAAGTTCATTTTCAACAAACAAAAAAAAAGAACTTTTCAAGAAAATACTTAAATTTGTAACCCAAGAGATGATGAATCCTCAAAGAAAAAAATTCAACTAAATTGTTTAATTTTCAAGCCAAAGAGATGAATCTTCAACCGAAAAAACTTTTCGGTCAAAAAGGAAAAAAAATGCAACCACATTGTTGAATTTTCTAGACAAAAGGATCATATAAGAACATTTTTAACTAAAAAAGGTGATTTCTCAACGAAAAATTTAATAATTGATATTTCAACGAAAAGATATTTTTATTTTAAATGTAAAAAAACAGCAGGAAGTACTGAAGCGTTCCACAGATTTTTCAAACTTAACTTTAAAAAAATTGACTAGAAGACTTGTTAAAGAAAAGGCGCTACTGTTAGACGGCATTTTAGTTCAAAATTCAGGAGATATCCATATGATATAAAAAGTTTTTAATAATATACAAAATCCCCCTTTAATCCCCTTTTTTACCTAAAATTGAACTACTGAACCGCTGTAATCCCTGATATTCAATCTGGAACTTATTTTGTTCAAAATTATTCAATTCCAACCATCACTTTAAAGAAATTAAATAAAAATAATGAACTTACTCTCTTATTTATGTAGTTACTTCTTGAAATAAGCATTAATATATCTTACCTCAAGGCAGGTAATATGTGTCCTTTGGATAACAAAACTTCGATTATTTCCTCGTGAGCATTTCCCAGGCGTTTGAGCATATCTAAAGCGAGCTGATGTGCAGCAGGATACAAATTCTCGAGGGAAAGTAATAAACATGCAAGAGGCTTTGAATCAGTAACAACATGATATTGCAGTAACTGATGGAGTTGATAATAAGCTTTTCTCTGAACTAAAGTCGTTATAACGAGTTCGTGCAAATAGTGCTGCACTGGAATGCCATGTTCTGTCAGAGATCTACAAAATAATTACATTTTTTAAATATACATATTGCAAATCTAAATAAAAAATGCTCTATTTTGTTGAAAAATTAAACAAGTAAATAAATCCAAACTATTTAGTACCTCATATATTCAAGCAGGACCCAAATTATCATTTTCGGTTCTATCGTATTTTCAGGGAACTTCGAAAGAATATGACTGTACATATCACTCTGATCAAGTACCAACTTGTACTTTAAATTTTCTGACTCCTCGCTCTGATTTTTTGAATTGCTTTGCAAAGGTGTTCCCATCTTAGAAAATAATAATAATTAGTCAAAATTAGTCAAAGTAAAGGCCGAGCGCCTGCAAGAAGGGGTTTCGTAGCCCACTAAGACGTTAATTAAGTCGTTCAAACCTTCCCCTCCCATATTTTCCCTACATTCCCCACCCCCCTCACTTCACCCTTCGCCAAACCTTCCACAACTTCTTCCTCCTCTAATTCCCCCTTGGCCCAGACTTCCTCAACTTTCCCCTCTCCTCGCTAACTCATCTAACACTCCCCTTCCCTACTGCCTTTCCCTACTCATCTTTTTCCCTGCCCTACTCACCCTCATTTCTAATAATTTCCCCTCAATTACACTCACTTCTCCTACACCCCCTCTCTAATTTCCCCTACGTATTTTACTTCACCTTCCTCTCATTTTCCCTACTTCATCTACTTCCTCTTCCCTCATTTCCCTTCAAGTCACCTATTTCCATACCTCCCATTTCTCTTCCCCTCACTTTACTCTTCATCACACCTTCCATAACTTCTTCCTCCTCTACTTACCCCACCGCCCAGGATTCCTGAACTTTCTGCTCCTCTACTTCCCCAACTCCTCGCTTCCCCATCTATCACTCCCCTTCCCCTACTTCCCTTCCCCAATCATCTTTTCCTCTCCCCTACTCATCCTCACTTCTCATTATTTCCCCTCACACTCACTTCTCCTATATGCCTCCGCAATTTCACCTAGTCCTTTAGTCTCCTCCCCCTTATTTCAGTTCAATCCCCCTACATCAACTACTTTCTCTCCCCTCATTTCCCCTCACTTCACCTATTTCGATACCTCCCATTTCCCCTCCCCTCACTTTACGCTTCACCACGTCTTTTAAAACTTCGTCCTCCACAACTTCCCCCGCTCCTCGCTTCCCCAGCTAAACTCCCCCAACCCACCCCTACTAACCCTCATTTATACATATTTCCCCTACTTCATCTCACACACACTCACTTTTCCGACTATCCCTCTCTAATTTCTCCTACTTCCTTAGTTCCCTCCCCCCTCATTTCCCTTAACTTCTCTTAATCGCCCTCCCATATTTCCCTTACATCACGAACTTACTCTTGCCTCATTGCCCCTAAATTTACCTACTTCCCCACCATTTACTTCCCCTCTCTTCTCTTCCCTAAATTTCCCCTCATTTCCCATTACTTTCCCACCCCTCATTTTCTCTACATCTCCTTCACTCATTTCCCCTCACTTCCTCTAATTCCCTTTCCCTCATTTCTCCTCACCACCCTTACTTTCCTTTCCCTCACTTCCCCTACATCCCTCGACTCATTTCCTCTCACTTCCCCTCCCCACATTTCCCCTACTCCCCTCCCTAATTTCCACTTACTTTACATCCCCAAATTTCCCCTCACTTCCCCTCATTTCCCCTACTTCTTCTACATTTATTTCCGCTCACCTCCTCTAATTTCCGTTCCCTCATTTCACCTCACTACCCCTACTTCCCGTCCCCTCACTTCTCCTACTTTCCTCCACACATTTCCCCTCACTTCCCTTCCCCTCATTTCCCCTACTTCTTCTCCATTAATTTCCGCTCACTTCCTCTAATTTCCCTTCCCTCATTTCACCTCACTACTCCTACTTTCCGTCCCCTCACTTCCCCTACTTTCCTCCACTCATTTCCCCTCACTTCCCTACCCCTCATTTCCCCTACTTCTTCTCCATTAATTTCCGCTCACTTCCTCTAATTTCCCTTCCCTAATTTCACCTCACTACTTCCACTTTCCGTCCCCTCACTTCCCCTACTTTCCTCCACACATTTTCTTTCACTTCCCTTCCCCTAATTTCCCCTCCTACCATTCCCGCATTTCCCAACACTTTCCCCTCCCTCAGTTCCCCTCACTTCCCCTACTAACCTTCCACTAATTTCCCCTAACTTCCCCTCTTTCGAAAAAAGTACGACGGACGAACACCCGACCGAAACTATAAGAGTTTCTGCCCGGGGCTACGAAACCCTAAAAAATAACAAAATTCCAGTGTAGAAGATTAAATTTAAAGAATGAAGATTATCACCTGGCACTGCAATTCACTTTCGAGTTGACATCGATAGACGGAATTTAGTTTGTCAAAAATAATGGGCATGTCGATTAAAGTAGTAGGCATCTGAGTCATAAGACTTTGTAAAACTTGTATTAAAAATGGTTTCGCGTCTTTGCGCTGAAGTAGAAAGTCAATGAGGAGTACTTTGTCAGACATGAGTTTAACAAATGCTTCAAGTCTTAATTCAATGTACCTACAAAATTACTTATTGTAAGACAAGAAGGACGCATGAGGGGTCGTTCAAAAACTACGTCACGCTACTCTAAGCACTTTTTCCATCCCTCCTTTGTCACAAATCATCACACAAAGCTTGAACCCCGCAGGGTGTCGTCACAAAAGAAAACACCCCCCCCCCCCCTTTATATTACATTTTTGTCTTCGATTTCATTTGATAAACGCCTAAAATAAACACACAAAATATACAAGAAATACAAGCATAATATTTGAACAGACTTTACAGCCTAAGATGCTCTCAAAAGAGAGGAAATGGAGTGATTTTTCACGAAAATAGAGAAATAACTTCTATTAAATAAAATTAATTTATAGATACCACATTGAATTCAATATGAAACGCTTACAGATCTTGAACTCACTTTAGAGATAAAAATAGTGTAAATAGTGATACCAATTTTTTTAAATAGTGTCAGAAAATTTTGTAAGGTTATTGAAAATATTATTCTTTAGTCTATACATGATCAAGATTCCTATTTATTTATTGCAGGCTTTACAGTCTTTTCCCCTTTTTTCGTGTTTTCACTTAAATGCGAACTGAATTAATAGAACCCAAAAAGAAAATCCAATTTTGTTGTTGTTGAAAGATCCTTCTTTTCGGCTGAAAAGTCTACTATTAAATCTTTTGTTAAGAATTCATATTTTTTATTTAAAAATTTTATTATGTGGTTCAAAATTGAGTTATTTTGTTGAAAATTCAAAAATTTTAACTATTTTTTTCAGTTTCTGATGTTAATTTTTTCGATTATACTGGGCAATTAATTTTCTGGAGAAACAAGAAAAAATCTGCCATTTCATATTTTTCGTTTGAAAGTTTATCTTTTTCTGAAGAAATTTAGTCTTTTTTGGTTTGAAAATGCTACTGTCCGGTTGAAGTTAATCTGTTTCGGTTGAAAATGAACTTTTCTTGTATAAAATTCACATTTTTGGGTTGAAAATTAAACTGCTTTAAAGAAAATTAGTATTTGTGGCTCGAAAATTAAATAATTTAGTAGAAAATTTAAGTATTTGGTTGAAAATTGATGTATTTTGTTGAAAATTCGTCTTCTTTGGTGAAAAATACATTTTTTTGGTTAAAAATGTAACTGTTTGGTTGAAAATTAATCTGTTTTAGTTGATTAAATTAATATTTTGTAGAAAATTAATCTTTGTTGGTTGAATCCAACTGTTTTTTTTTATTTTAAATTAAAATCTTCTTTTGTTAGAATATCAACTATTATATTTTTCGTTGAAAATTCACTTTTTTATGTTACGAATTCAACTTCTTGGTTGAAAGTGTAACTCATTTTTTTGGTTGAAGATTCCGTTTTTTTTTTTTTTTAAATGAACATTTTTAACTGAAAATTTCGCCATTTTGTTAAAATTTCAACTGTTTGGTTCTAAATTAACTTTTATGTTGAAAATTCAGTTTTATTTTTTGAAAATAATTTTTAACTGAAAATTGAACTATTTTGTTGAAAGTTCAACTGATTGTTTTTAAATTGACTTTTTTGTTGAAGATTCATTTTTTCCGGTTGAAAACTCAACTGTTTTATAAAAAATTCATCTTTTCGGCTTGAAAATTCCACAATTTGGTAGAAAATTCAACTATATGGTAAAAAATTAAACTGTTTTAAAGAAAATTCTTTTTTTTATCGGATATTAATTCTCCTTGATCAAATTTTAACAAATCCATTTTTTGTTGAAAATTAATCTATTTCAGTTTGAAAAAATTACTGTTTATTTAAAAAAATTTAGAAACAAGAAAAATGTAAACTAAAAATTAATCAAATAAAATTTGGACTAGCATCACATCCATTGTTCAAACTATTCAGTTGAAAAATCAACTAATTGGTTAAAAATGTATGCGTTTTATTGAAAATTCGTCTTTTCTGGTAAAAAATTCAAATACTTGGTTAAAAATTGATTTATTTTGTTGAAAATTTGTCTTTTTCGGTCGAAAATTTATCTTCTTGGTTGAAAATTCAACTATTAGGAAGAAAATGTATGTATTTTGTTATTCAAAATTAAAATCTTCTGTGGTTTAAATATCAACTATCATATTTTATGGTGAAAATTAGTATTTTCAAATTAAAAATTCGATCGTTTTGTAGAGAATTCATCTCTTTGGCTTGAAAGTTCAACAAGTTGGAAAAAAATTTAACTATTTTGTAGAAAATTCGTTTACTTTATGTTGAAAATTAATTTTTTGATATTCCATTTTTGGTTAAACATTGACATTAATAGTTGATGAGTTTGAAAATTCAACTGTTTGGTTGAAAATTTATGTAATTTGTTGAGAATTCATTTTTTTGGTAGAAAATTAATCTTCTTAGTCAAACATTCATATTATTGTTTGAAAATTTAACTGTTTGGTTGAAAATTTAGCTGTTTTGTTAAAAGCTTACATTTTTGGCATAAAACATAAACATTTTGAACGGTCGCTAATCAGCCATTAAGATAATATTTAGCCAATTAGCGAAGAAATTCAAAAATATTTTTTAAGGAAAAGTAAAATAATAGTGGCATTAGCAGTCAATTGTGAGCAAATAGTGTCTTGAGTGTAATTTTTCGAAACAGTAGCAAAATAGACTGCAAATATTTGAACTTTCTACGAAAATAATAGAATTTTCAATTAAAAAAAAAAAACTTTCGAAACAAAAGTTAAATAATTAAGCCAAAAAGACAAATTTTGTACAAAACAGTTGAGTTTTCAAGAAAAAAGTGAATTTTAAACCAAATTGTTGAATTTGAAATTAAAAACGATCAATTTTTGATCAAAAATGGAACAGTTAAATTCTGCAGTTGAAAAATTGTTTTTCAACTGGAAAAAAAATCAAGAAAATAGTTTATTTTTCAACGAAAGAAATGAATCTTTAACTGAAAAATTAAATTTTAACAAATTAGTTCAACCACGTAGGTGAATTTTCAATCAACCGCAAACGATCAATTTTCAACCAATAACGGAATAGTTAAATTTTCTGTTAACAACATTAGTTTGCAAGCATAAAAGAACGGATTTTCAACAAAATGTTTCAATCTTTAACCAAAAAAAAGAGTGTTTATCAAAAGTAGTAGAAATTTCAACCAAGTAGTTGGTTGAAAAAAGATGAATTCTGAACCAAAAATATAATATTAGACTTTTCAATTGAAAAGAATTAACTTTCAACGAAAAATAGGTATACTTTCTGATTGGGTTCTATTAACTTATTTCGTATTTAAGCGAAAAAATGAACAAAGGAAAGTTGATTAAAAACAGGGGAAAAAGAGGAATTCTTTTTAAACAGGGGAAAAAGAGGCATTCTTCAAAAAAATGAGGGGAAGGGGCAAGAACGCATGTGAAGTCTGTATATAGATGCTTCACTTGTAAAATAAAATAACTAATTTTCAATTTTTCAAGCATTTAAAAAAATTGTTATTCACATTTATATTTTCCATGTGCGATGTTACATTCTGCGATAGACCCTCCCCCCCCCCACGTCACAAATACTGCCCCCCAGGCAGTGTGATAAAGTTTTTGAACGGCCCCTAACTTAGAAGATGAATATTTTTAATTAACAGATAAGATCATGAATTGTTCAATATCATACCATAAACATCCTAATTTGGCATCAATCACGATGTTCGGTTGAAAAACAACCCAGTTTGGTGAATCTATGTTTCGCAATAAGAAAAATTTTCTGCTATCTAAATTTAAAAGTACCATTAAAATTCAAAGGCTTGAAATTGTCTTAAAAAGAATAGCAATAGTAATGGAATAGTAACAGGGAGGGATCATTAATTACGTAAGGCTTTAATGAAATCTCCTGAAATCCTTTTTAATATATTAAAATCTTTTAAAAGCCATTCAAATTCGTCGAAATCCCTTCAAATCAATTAAACCCCTTTATATCTCTTAGAATCCGTTTACCGCCCCCCTAAAATCTTTTCAAATCTTTGAAAATATTTTGAAATCCCTTGATGTCTTTTAAAATATATTTAAATCCCTCCAAATCGGATGAAGCTCTTTAAAATTCTTTGAAAACCAGTGACTTATTTCAAAATACCCGAAAATTCCCTTATAATCCTTTAAACTCCGTGGAAATCCGTAAATCTGTTAAAATCCTTGCAATTCCGTAAAATATTTCGAAGTCTTACGAGATCCCTTGAAATCTTTGAAATCCCTTTAAAATTTACAGAAATTACTAAATTGAGGTAATATACTGAAATCCATTAAAATCTTTTAAAAGCCATTAGCATTTCTCAAAATTCCTTAAATTCATTGAAACCCCTTTATATCTCCTAATATCCGTCAGAATACTTTAAAATCATTGCAAATCTTCTGAAATCCCCTGAAATCTTTTAAAATATCTTTAAGTCCCTTCGAATCCTCAAAATCTCATTAAAATCCCCTGACATCCTGAAAAATTCGTGAACATACTTCGGTATCGCATTAAACTCTTTAAGACCCTTTGAAATCCAGTGACTTATTTTAAAATTTAATAAAATCCTTGAAACCGCATTAAAACCCTTTAAAACTATAAGAATCCTTGAAATCTTTAAAATCCCATAGAAATCCCTCATAATAATTTAAAATTAAAATTTATGATATAATACTAAATATAATAATCCATAAAATCCATTAAAATTCCTAAAAATTCCTTAAACTCACTGAAACCCATTTATATACTTTGAAATCCTTTGAAATCATTGAAAATCCCTTAAAATCTCTCAAAATCTTCTAAAAATCCTTTCAATTTCGTGGAATAGTTCGAATTTTACAAGATCCCTTGAAATCTTTAAAATTCACTGAAATCATCCAAATCCGTGGGAATCTCTCATATATATATATATATATATATATATACCATTAAGCCATTTCCCTTTCGGCGAGCCTCAAGGGGTAAGCGTGACACTACCCGATTCGGGTAGTGCTTCTAGGTGGATAGTTTCTTGTAGTAAATAACTACAAGTGTGGGCTCACCACACCCACCACCGCCAACAGCAACGCAGTAGTATCAGACGGTCACCCATCCAAGTACTAACCGCGCCCAACACTGCTTAACTTCAGTGATCTAACGGGAACTGGTGTTTCCAGCGTGGTATGGCCGTTGCCATTAATATATTGCCATAATCTCTTGAAATCCCTTACAAATATATTAAAATACATGATAATATTTTAAAATCCATTAGAATTCCTCAAAATTCCTTAAATTCATTGACACCCCTTTATATCTAATATCCGTTAAAATACTTTAAAATCATTGCAAATATTCTGAAATCCCCTGAAATCTTTTAAAATATCTTTCAATCCCTTCAAATCCTCAAAATCTCATTAAAATCCCCCGATATCCTGAAAAATTCGTGAACATACTTCGGTATCGCATGAAACTCTTTAAGATCCTTTGAAATCCAGTGACTTATTTTAAAATTGAATAAAATCCTTGAAACCCCATTAAAACCCTTTAAAAAGTGTGAGAATCCTTGAAATCTTTAAACTCCCATAAAAATCCCTTACAATAATTTAAATTCCGTGGAAATCCCTTAAAATCTCTGAAAATCTGCTAAAATCCTTGCAATTTCGTGAAATATTTCGAAATTTTACGAGATCCCTTGAAATCTTTAAAGTACCTTTAAAATTCACTGAAATCATCCAAATCTGTGGGAATCTCTCCTAATCTCTTGAAATCCCTTAAAATATATTAAAATACATTAAAAAATATTTTAAAAGCCATTAGAATTCCTTAAAATTCCTTCAATTCATTGAAACCCCTTTATATTTTTTAAAATCCTTTGAAATCATTGAAAATCTTCTTATATCCCCTGAAATCTATTGAAATTTTATGAAATTGCTTCAATTCTTCCAAATTTCATTAAAATGCTCTGATATCCTCCAACATTCCTAAAAATATTTCGGTATCGCAAGAAATTCTTCTAAATCCTTTGAAATCCAATTACTTATTTTTAAATTTATTAAAATCCCTTAGAATCCTTTAAAATCTATGATAATCCTTGAAATCGCTTGAAATCTTTAAAATCTCACAACAATCCCTTATAATCCTTTAAACTCCGTAGAAATCCCTTAAAATATCTAAAAATCGGTTAAAATCCTTTAAATTCCTGAAAATCAGTCCCCTGAAATCATTTAAAATCTTGTGACACCCCTTCAAATTTTCGAAATCTTATTAAAATTCTCTGATGTCCTTCAAAATTCGTGAAAATACTTCGGTATCGCAAGAAATCATTTTAAATTCTTTGAAATCCAGTGACTTATTTTTAAATCCCTTAAAATCTTTAAAAATCGGTTCAAATGCTTGAAATTCCATTAAATATTTCCGAATCTCTAGATATCCCTTACAATATATTAAAATCCATTAAAATCTTTTAAAAGTAATTAAACTTACTTTATAATATTCGGAAATCTTTATTTGAAATTCCGTTAAATCTTTTGAAATTTTACGAAATCATAAAAACCCCTTTATATCTTTTAAAATCCGTATAAATTGAATGAAATCCCTTAAAATCTTTTGAAATCTTTGCAAATCTTCTGAAATCATTTAAAATCTTCTGAAATCTTTTTAAAATGCAATAAAATGACTGTTTATCCTTTAAAATTTGATAAAGTACTTCGGTATCGCATGAAATCCTTGGAAATCTCGTGACTTATTTTGAAATATTTCGAAATCTCTTAAAATCTCGTAAAATCCCTTAAAATCCGTGGAAATCACTCTCAATTCCTTGAAATCCCTTAAAATCCGTCGAAATCATTCCGTATCTCTTAAAATCCTTTGAAATCCAGGAAAATGGAAATCTGCAAATCTGATTAAACTCCTTAACGTCTCGAAAAATCCCTTGAATGATACATAGCTAGAATTAAGTCACTGCTTGAAACTAGTAAGAATTGTGATTGATTCAAATTTAGAGTTAAAAATTCCATTCAATCTTTTGAAATCTTACAAAGTCATAAAACCCCCCTTTGTTTATCTTGGAATACATTGAAATACATTAAAATCCCTTTAGAATCCTTTGAAATCTTTGGAAACCTTTTTATATCTTATGATGTCTCTTTAAATCCCTGTAAATCTACGAAATCCTATTAAAATCCCATGTCATCATCTAATATTCGTGAAAATACTTCGGCATCGCATGAAATACTTTAAAACGCTTTGAAATCTCGTGAATTATTTTGAAATATTTCGAAATCTCTTAAAATCCCTTGAAACGCTCGAAAATTGCTCTGAATTCGCTAAAATCCCTCAAAATCGGTCGAAATCATTCCGTATCTCTTATAATACTTTGAAATCCAGTAAAATGAAATTATGCAAATCTGATTAATCTCCTTAATGTCCCTTAAAATCATGTAAAATCCATTGATTAAGACATAGGTAAAATTTAGTCACTAATTGAAGCCAGTAAAATTGTGACCGATACAAATTTAAAAAGATTGAAATTCCCTTCAATCTTTTGAAATCTTATGAAATCCTATAAAATCCATCGGTATACTTTGGAATGTTTAGAAATCTCTTAAAATCCTTTGAAACTCCGTGATATCATTAAAAAAAATTGTGACATACTTCAGTATCACATGAAATCCTTTGAAATCCCGTGACTTATTTTGAAATATTTCGAAATCTCTTAAAACATCTTGAAATTCGCAGAAATCCCTCTTTAAATCCGTCAATATCCAATGAAATCTTGGAAAATCTGATTGATCTCCTTGAAGTCCCTTAAAATCCTGTAAAATCCCTTGAAAAATTGAGATTCTCTCTCAAATTTCACTAGGTACTTTCTTCAAACTCTCAAAATCTTTTAAAATCATTTAACATTTGTGAAATCTCTCGTAATCATTTGGAATCGTTTGAAATACCCTAAAACTTTTGTAATACCTTGAAATCTTCTGGAATTCCATGATATCTCAAGAAATCCCTAACAAGTTTTGAAAATCTCGTTCAATTCCGTAAAATTTGTGTAATTCTTTGAAATACTTTGTAGTCCTTTGAAATACATTTAAATCCCTTGAAATCTTGTTTACGGTGAAAATAATTGATATATTTTTGATATATTGAGTAAAAAGTATAAAATGTTACGTAAGAAAGGGGGGGGGGGTCATAAAAATCTTACGAGTCCTTACAATAGGGGAAGGGGGACGAAAATTAAAAAAATCATCCTTAAGTAATTAATGGACGTTCCCAAATGAGAATTTTTGAAGGATACACAATTGGCATGGTTGCAGGACCTGTTCTGACAATGTTGCACCAGGCACTTTTAAATTATAAGGCTTGATCGGTTTTGGAACTGTTACAGCAGTATGATGAATCACAGCACCATCGCTTACTCCAACGGAAGTCAACATAATATCAAATACCATTGAAGTCTGCAAAAATTATTTCGATTAGCACAAGTTAAAAAAAAAATAAATTTCATTTAGAGAATTTGAAACTCACTTTCGACGCCTGATGGTGCACAATGATTAAATTATCTACAACATTAATAGCGAACCTTCCACTCATTTCGAGCCTCAGAATATAAGTCTTCTTGATGGTCACCATCCTGCAAAAATATAAAATTAAAAATCCTATGCAATGAGTATAATTAATTGATTTTTCCCCGATCAATTTGTAACTTTCCCTGGCCATTAACATTCAAGGTCCAGCATTTCAACCTTGTAATATTTTTAACATAGAATCTTTTATAAATGGAATAAAACAAGTTCAGATTAAAACTTGTAATTTTCAAAATTATTTACTTATTTCAACCAAAACAGATGACTTTTCTACCATAAAAGATGAATTTTCAATCTAAAAGGACAAATTTTCAACAAAAAAGTTGAATTTTTGAACAAAAAATATGACTTTATAACAAAGTAGTGAAATTTTTAACCAAATTGTGGAATTTTTAACCAAATAGTCGAATTTTCAAACAAAAAGGATTAAAATTTAACGAAAAAAGGTGCATTTTCAACGAAAGAATTGAATTTTTTAGAGGCCAGTTGAATTTTCAACAACAAATTATGAATTTTCAATCTAACAAAAAAAGTTTCTGTTCAAATAGACGAATATTCAACGAAAAGTTGAATTTTCTACCAAAAAAAAGACTAAAAAAATAGTGGAATTTTGAACAAAATAATTAAATTTTAAACAAAATAGACGTGTTTTCAACAAAACAGTCAAATTTTCAACTAAAGATATAAATTTTCAACTAAAATGATGAATTTTCCAACTAAAAAGACGAATTTTCTGTAAAGTAGTAGAATGTTCAACAAAGAAGTTAATTTTCAACCACAGTTGCATTTTTAACTAAAGAAGAGGAAATTTTAAACCAAGAAGATTAGTTTTCTACCAAAAAGACGAACATTCAACGAAAAAAGATCAATTCGCGGCCAAAAAATATTAATTTAAAAAAAAAAAAAAAAGAATTTTCAACAAAAGAGATGGTTTTCCAACGAATTAAATTTTAAATTAAAAAAGATTAATTTTAAACATAATGGTTCAACATTCCGCCCAAGAGATGAATTTTCAACTAAAATGTTGAACCCTCAACTGAAATAGTTAAACTTTTAGTTCAAAAATTAATTTTCATAAAAAAAAACTAATTTTCAACCAAAGAGATGGTTTTTCAACTAAACTTATGAATCTTCCACAACAAAATATTTTTGTAACAAAGTGATTCAACCTTCAACCAAGTAGTATAACTTTCAAACAAAAAGGATGCATTTTCAACGAATAATCTAATAGTAGATATGTCAACCAAAAAAATACTTTAATTTAAAATAAAAAACAGTTAAATTCGACTAAATACGAACGAATATTCAACAAAATAATTAAATCCTTAACCAAAAAAACACTAATTTTCAACCAAACTGTTGCAGTTTTATCAAAAAAAGGTGAAGTTTCCACTAAAACAGATGAATTTTTAAAGTCAAAATACGACTTTTCGAAAAAATTGTTGAATTTTCAACCAAGGAAGATTTCTGTTGAATTTCCAACACAAAAATATAAATTTTCAACAAAAAGTTAATTTTCTATCAAAATAGTTGAATTTTCAACCCAAAAAGATGAATTTTCCACAAAACAGTTCAATTTTCAACCAATATGGATCACTTTTGAACAAAATTGTTAAATTTTCAACCAAATTATACAAATTTTAATTAAAAATATCATATTTAGGAGGAAGCAAATGCAAAAAAAAAGAAGAAATATAAATACAAGGCAAATGAATCACTGACAAGAATATTATAGCAGGGTGGCTGCAAGCTTCATTTTCAAAATTTCCTAATTTTTCATAGAGAAATTTTTAATATTCCCTGACGTATAATTTTTAAAGACCACAATCTTAATCATGTAACATTTTCAACATAGAATCTTTTATAAAAGAAAGAAAAAAATTTCCAATTTCAATTAAAAAATGTCAAATTTATTATTTAAAGTGCCTCTTATAGAAATTCTCTGACTTTTACAAGACTTTTTTCAAAGTCCCTGACTTTCCCTGACCAATCAAATTCTCTGACTTTTCGCTGATTTCCAGGTTTTCCCTGATCTGCAGCCACCCTGTTTTAACAACTTTGTAAGCAGTTTTCGAAATTTCTTTTAAGAGTTGCCACCTAATTCCGATAGACTTTAACATTATTTAATTTCAAATTGAAAATGTCAAATTTAGACAATTTAAATATAAATTTAAGAAGCGTTTAAAAATAAGAGAACCACATTTAAAGAAAATGTTCAAAACTCTAGGTATTTTAGGAGTTTTTCAGGACATTTTAGAAGATTCTATTCATATTGCGGGTTTTGTAGATTTTTTTTTAAATACGAAACCTGTCTTAGGTTTTCCAGGCATATTTAAATAAAACTTCACATAATTAATTAGGAACGTACTTATGAACAGTATATACATAAACGAATGCCGATCCCACTGATCGATTAATTCCGGGTTGATGACGCAAAACAATTATACAGGGCGTTCCATATAAAACAGCCAATGCCACATCTCTTTCCGAAACAGCAAGTTTTCCCGGTTTCGTGGTCCCAGCTTCCACTGAAAAGATCCTATTACGAAAAATGCTCAACGGAGTGCAGTAGATAATTTTAAAAAATAGTTATAAAATCAACTTACTTTCAAATTTAGTTATCTTCTGCAAGTTTCCCGGTGTTATATGTAGAGCTTGCATTTGATTACCTGCGGTCCCCGAAGAGAGGAGAACTAGATAGCTGCGTGGACAGAATACAAACCAGTGGACAGATAAGCTTAAAGATTTAAGAGCTTTTGTGCAACGTTTTTCTGGTACTACCTATAAAATAAAATAAAAATATCAAGCTTCGGACTCATTTAAGAAATTCAAAATAGTGCAAGAGAAGCATAAATTTGGATGAAAACAGTGTGGCCGCAAAACTTCATTTTCAAAATTCCCTGACTTTTTCCTAATTAGGTTTTCATTTTTCCTGACCATTAATATTTGAAGACAAAAATTCTAATCTTGTAACATTTTTAATATAGAATCTTTTAAAAATTGAATACGAAAATTTTAAATTTCTAAATTGTCGATTTATTATTCTCAGGGCTGCCATATCTCAATTTACTTGATAAATAACTGAAAAAGGGACCTATTTAAACCGAAAAAGTGACTAAAAGTGACTAATGTGCTTTCATAATGTAACTAATGTTCTTTGAATTTAAAAGATTTCAAAAGAATTCGATTCATAAGACCTCAAAACAATTCAAGTTAAGTTCAAAAGAATTCAAATGAACTAGAAAAAAAAATCCATTGATTTCAGTAAAATTGGAGTGAATTTGAAGGAATTTAACGGAAATGAGAACAAGACGATGAAATTTGCAAAAATTCAAGATGAATTAAAAGCCAATTCAAGTAAACTGAAAAAAAAATTAAA
The DNA here is from genome assembly GCA_932195095.1 of Andricus curvator. Classification (NCBI taxonomy): domain Eukaryota; kingdom Metazoa; phylum Arthropoda; class Insecta; order Hymenoptera; family Cynipidae; genus Andricus; species Andricus curvator. Next base: position 2,157,331 of record CAKNYM010053500.1, on the reverse strand, counting down.
CATGTGGAAAAATTCATTGAATTCAGTAAGTTTGAAATAAGTTTAGGTACATTCAAGGGGATTCAAAAGGATTTGACGAAATGCCTGTGAATTCAAGGTGAGTTTAGAGGACTTCAAAATTAATTAAACAAAAACTAAAAAATATTCACAAAAATCCATCGAATTAAGTGGAATTGAGTGAATTTGGAAGAATTCAAGCAAACTCAAAACATTCAATTCAAAATAATTCAAAAGAATTTAGGATAAGTCAGTAAGAATTGAGGGTGCAATATTCCGAAAGTAAAAGTTAACGAAACTAGAAAAATTTACTAATGCCCAATTGACGAAATGATCTAATTCCCAAAACTTCATAATTGCCGTTTTGAAACCCGAATTTTCAAAATTTCAAAATTAAATAAATTCCCGACATTACAATTTACGCTGATCAACAAAAATGACTTATGTCCTCGCTGCATGAGACATAACATATCCGAAGTACTTTTCAATGCTGAACACGAATCTGGCTTCCATTTGTTGCAATAAGGTCTAGGGTAATAGATATTTGCAATTAAAATTTTCAATGAAAAATTGTTTAACCATTTTTTTATTTATAACGGTTTCTGAGATATTTTGAAGAAAAAAAATGAAAAAAGTGCGAAAAATTTACTCTAATTTCAATGCACTGTAATTCAGGATATATTTACTATTTTGACATAAACTACAGGTCGATTTATTTGTTTTTTCATGAAGAATAATTATGTCAAAAAAGTTTAAATTCGGATTATCCGTTTCTGAGATATCTTGAAAAATGTGCACCCTTCTTTTCAATTTCTGAAAACTTGGACTTAATACCTGCTCTTGGCATCAGATATTCAATTCTGGAACATAAGACGATCACTCACATTTCATTCAGAAACAAATGACAATGTGATTGATCGCTTTTTGTTTTAGAACTGTATGAAATTCATAAACAAGTAACAATGCGATTGATCGCCTTATGTTTTAGAACTGCATGAAATTCAGAAACAAATGGCAGTATGATTGATCGCTTTATGCTTTAGAACTGCTTGAAGTTCATAAACAAGTAACAATGTGATTGATCGTCTTACGTTTTATAAATGGATTAAATTCAGAAACAAATGACAATGTGAGTGATCTTCTTATGTTTTAGAACTGTATGAAATTAATAAACAAGTAACAATGTAATTAATCGTCTTATGTTTTAGAACTGCATGAAATTCAGAACAAATTGCAATGTGAGTGATCGTCTTATGATTTAGAACTGTATGAAATTCATAAACAAGTAACAATGTAATTAATCGTCTTATGTTTTAGAACTGCATGTAATTCAGAAACAAATGACAATTTGAGTGATCATCTTTTGTTTGAGAACTGTATGAAATTCGTAAACAAGAACAATGTGATTGATCGTCTTATGTTTTAGAACTGAATGAAATTAAGCAACAAATGACAATATGATTGATCGTCTTATGTTTCACAACTGTATGAAATTCATAAACAAG
>CAKNYM010053500.1:2135096-2147542 GCA_932195095.1 Andricus curvator | reverse complement strand
CAAATAGTAGAATTTTTTACCAAAAGATATGAATTCTGAAACAAAAAAATAATAATAGGCTTTTCAATTCAAAATAATTAACTTTCAACCAAAAAAGATGACTTTTCTACCAAAAGATTAGTTTTCAATTTCAAAGGATGAATTTTCTATCCAAAAAGATGGTCTATAATAGACGAAAATGATGAAATATAATAGTAGATTTTTCAATTCAAAAGAATGAACTTTCAACCAAAAAAGATTACTTTTCTACCAAAAGATTAATTTTTAATTTAAAAGAATGAATTTTCTATCCAAAAAGACGATCTATAATAGACGAAAAAAACGAAATATAATAGTAGACTTTTCAATTCAAAAGAATGAACTTTCAACCAAAAAAATGAATTTTCTACAAAAAGATGAATTTGCAATATAAAAGATATGAAATGAAAAGAGTGTGAAGTCTGTGATCATCGATATTTTAACGGACATGGTTGGTAACGTTAAGCACAATTTCGAACACATTTTTTCGAAGAGCGAGACTATATTTATTGCAAAAGTAGAAACAAATCTGAAAAATTCCCGAGTTTCCTGATTTTCTCGGTCATTGGCCACCCTGTATAATGTATCTTTGAGAATAAACGTAAGATTATTTTACCAGATAGAAATATGTCTCATATTAAAGATCTTTTTCATCAAAATTGACTGGAAATGTGTAACCAAACAAAAATAATAAATAACGTCTGTGAAAACTGAAAGGTCATATTCGATCAGATTAAAATTAATCATATATAATTCAAAAATTAAACTATATACTCAGTTTTTAATATAGTCCAAAATTTCTATGAAATTTTGTAACTTATATGAATGCGAATAATAAGAGTAAATATAATAATAATATAGAAATGAATCGGATTTTTAAAATCAATATGTGACACTTTTAGGTCGTCCGAAGACTTTTACTAGAAAATTTTTTGTTGCAAACGATTTTTTATTGCAAAATGTTCATTTAATCCACTCTAACAACAGAAAGTATGATTTTGCTCCAAGTTTTCCATTTAATGGACATACGAACAAAAATAATGACATTTATAGGTTATGTTCTCTTCATATATTCTAATTTTCCACAATAAACTGCGTTTATTTACAAACAAGATAGTTTAAATCCTTTTCTGCGTAAATTTAACATCTATATCCATTTTGAAATCTATAATTAAGTACTTTTATACCACAGAAAAACTTACGATAGACAAATTGTGAGAGGTTATGTATACTTTGATAGCGAAAAATTCTATTATAATCACTTGCTAGGTACAAAAATCGTATTAGGGAATAGATTACCTACAAAGTTTCGATGATTTATATTCTTTGCGCTCAGGAATTAACTAAATTTAAATGGATTATCCCCATTAAAGTGCGATACTTCACTGCCTTGACAGAACTGTCAGAACATGTCAAGGGGGGAGTTTTTTGACATTTCTGACATGTTTTTGATTATAAAATCACGTGACTACTGTATCGACAAGAGTCCGTCAGCTAACGCTCCCAACAAACTAAATAGAACTAATTCGCTAATTCCACTGCGGTTTTTTTTAGTTGATATAAATAGTCGGTAGAGAAGATAACTGCATAACCGACTGTTTACATGCAGAAATACAGTATTGTATTTACAACTCAAGGCACCCCAGTCAACAATTTTATTTTATTTTTTAAATATATTTTTTTAAATTCTGCTAATGATAAAAGCAGACTAGAGATTTGAGTCAATGAAACCAGATGAAACGTTTCACTAAAACATTGAAAGTTTCACAATATAATAAATTCCTAACATTTCAAGTAAAAATATTGAATTTTCAACAAAATAGATGAATTTTTTATAAAATAGTTACATCTTCAACCGAAGAGATGATTTTGCAACTAAAATTATGAATCTTCAACCAAAATAATGAATTTTTAACAAAGTAGAGGAAACCTTCCTACAGTGGATAATGCAATCCTATAGTGGATAACCCTTAATTAAAATTAATTTAATTTATTTAATAGTTAAGAAACTATATGTACTAATAATTAAAAATTAAAATTATTATTTTTATTTTATTTAAGCTCTTAATTAATGATTATCCACTGTAGGTTGCATTATCCACTATAGGGGGGTTTCCCCCATAGTTCATATTTTAGCTAAGTAATTGAATTTTCAACTAAAAAACACAAATTCTCAACAAAAGATGTAATAGTTGATATTTAAACAAAACAAAAAAATTTTGTAACAAAATAGTTGAATCCTCGACCAAAGAGATCATTTTTAAATCTGTAGATTTGAATCAGTTAAACGTTTTACCAATTTCAATCAGTGATTGACTTCTAGCTATGAATCAGTTATTTTAACTGATAAATTAGAAATTTTGACACTCATTGATATTACTGAAAAAAAATTACTAATTCAAATTTATAGAGAATCAAACAGTTGCATTTTTAACTCAATAAAATTAAATTTCTACTAAAAGAGATGAATTTTCAAATAAAAAAGCAGAATTTTCCAGAAAATAATTGAAATTTCAACTAAAAACCATTAATCAATAAAAATAGACTAGTACAAATTTGAGCTATGTTATTCAAATTTAGAGAGAACCAAACAGTTGCATTTTTAACCAAAAAAGATTGACTGTCAAAAGAAATAACAAAAATTGCAACTAAATTGTTGAAATTTCAAGCCGAAAAGACGAATTTTATACAAACTAGTCGATTTTTTTACCCAAAAATATGGATATTTAACAAAAATGTTAATTTTCAAACAAATAGTTAAATTTTCAACCAAACAGATGAATTTTGTACCAAGATGATAAATTTTCTACCAAAAAAGACCAATTTTCAACAAACAAGTTACATTTTCCACCAAAGAGATAAATATTCAGTCTGAAAATTGAATTAAAAAAAAACGAATTTCAACCAAATATTTACATTTTCAACCAAAGAGATAAATTTTCTACTAAAATAATGAATCCTCCACCAAAAAAGAACGCAGTTGCATTTTTAAATGAAAAAGATGAATTCTCAATCAAAAATGTGATAGTTGATATTTGAACAAAAACATATTCGTATTTTACGAATTGTCAAGCAAAAAATTTTTTTGTCAAGAAAAAAAAACTATCAAAATCTTGAATTTTCAAGCCAAAAAGGACGAATTTTCTAAAAAGTAGTTAAATTTTAAACCATAACGTCGAATTTAATTTACAACAAAGCAGTTGAGTTTTTAAACAAAACAAAATTGAATTTTTAACGAAATTGTCGAATTATCAATAAAATAATAAAAATTTTAACCAAAAAAGACGAATGGGGAAAATGGGAAAGTCTGCTATAAATAAATAGGAATTTTGGTAATTTATATAGACTAAAGAATAATAATATAAATACACATTAAAGTTCAGTTTTAATACTTAACAGCATTTTTTAAATTTTTCCCGTCTTAATATTTAAAACTTTTTAGCTTAGAAACGTTTTTAAAGTTTCATAAAACTTTTCATTTTGCCAATTTTTCATGAAGCTTTACAAACCTAAAAGTGTTTTTTAAATTTGGAATCATTGATTTTCAAAATGTTCATGTATTGAGTGGGTCACGTGACCAGATTCCTACCTTACCGGCACTTTTTTATATGTCAACTTATTTTCACACGAATAGCCACATCGAGTTGAAAATTTGGGATAATAAATAAGAAGCACTAAGAAACGCGGCTCTGGTCCTAAATTTTTATAATTATAAAAAAAGCAAAACAAAATTTGTTGTAAAAAAATTTTTTTTTATACTAATAAAAATTAGGACCAGAGCCGCGTGTCTTTGTGCTTCTTATTTAGTAACCCTAAATTTTCAACTCGATGTGGCTATTCGTGTGAAAATAAGTTGACATATAAAAAAGTGCCGGTAAGGTAGGAATCTGGTCACGTGACCCACTCATCACATGGCCTTATGCTGTTGGACTTATCTCTAATCACAAAATTCAATTGCCTCATTTTACTCAATAAATACTAGCAATACATATTTTTTAAATACTAAACGGTACGCCTTTTTTAATAGGAGTTTGTATATAATGAGGGAAAAACTGTTTACCTTAATAATTTGTTGCCTAAAATGAAGTTTTCGACTGAAGTCGTTCAGGTTATAATAGTTGAGGTTACAATTTGAAAATGGAATCTGTGCAAAAATTATTAAATTCAACAGTTCTCCCCTCTACACACACACTTTTATTTAAAAGAAGGAGCAACGCTTATATTTATTCAGTAAAATGAGGTAATTGAATTTTGAGGTTAGAGCTTGACTCCATAACAGCCTTAAAAATAACTACTGAAAACAAATTCATATTTTAAATAATCGTGTAATTATACATAAAAAAAAAACTATTATATTTTCCTGAATTTAGAAACTATTTACTTATTTAAGATTCAATAAAAGTATAAATATACTTTTGAGCAATAATGTTTGATTGTAAATGTCTCAAAAAATATTTGTCAAAATGTGCAAAATTATTTTTTATGATTATTTGGGGTAACAAAAACAATCCACTACTGAAAATCATGAAAATACAAGAGATAACTTTTCAGGATGAAAAAGAATGCCCCCTCTATTTTCCGGTCATACACAGAGGTGGGGAGAATGAAACAGCTCGCTCGCCTGACGTCAGAGCCTCGCGTCTCGTGGACCGACCGTCTGGGATGAGTTTAGTTTTGAAAACAAGAAGCCGGCCTTCGTTCGCTCGTCGCAATCGTGTTTTGTCTTGATCCAAAATTGAGAATAACTATTTCGCGAGTGCAGTTTTCCAGTTTGAGCGTGCAAAAGTTAGTGCTTTTGGGGTGATTGTTCCGTGCGTAAAAAATGGATGCCCTGCGAGAGCAAGTGATGATCAACCAATTCATGCTGGCAGCGGGCTGCGCTAGAGAACAAGCGAAACAATTATTACAGGCTGCTCATTGGCAATTTGAGGTGAGAGTTTGTCAATCTCGTCCTCAAAACGCTTTCTCATATTCCGCGTGTCGCCTTTCTTGGTCGTGTTTTACGTGTAAACAAAGCAAGTAAAATGGCCGCTCAAGCGGCACGGTGCGACTTCCATCCCGTTTCGGCAAAGTTTCGCAGTGTTGGGTGACAATGTGGAGTGCGATAATGCGCACGGCACTGTACCTTCTTTGTTTACGAAACCTGTCAATCGAACGTCAAGTGCCGATGTGCGCCATACGAATGTCCATTTTCAATGTTTTGCGTCAATGAGAATCTACGTTACTCGTGTTTTCAAGCCCCATTCATAAAAATCACAGGTTGTTTCCAAACAGAAAGCACTGTTGACGAGAGGTTTCGGGTAATTTTTTGTGAGGAGAGGGTTGGGTTTGAGGAGTTTTCGGGCTGTAGGGAAATTGGGGTGATGAATTTCATTCATGAGAATTGGAAGTCTTCACGGTGGTGGATGACTTGTTTGTCAACACGCGTGTCACCTTGAAGTGCCATTGTTTTGCTGCAGAGCATTGGCATTTTACAGGATTCCGGGGGCATTTAAATTGAGGATTAAGGGGAAATGGAATAGGTATTTTTTATTTTGATGAGTGGACATGAATTTTTAGCCATTTCTGAAAAATCTTAGACCAATTTGTTTATTATTATTTATAATAAATTATGGTAATATCGTCCATATAAAATAATTTTTTACTCTATTATCATTATTTTGAGTAATTTATCTTGACGTGTCATTGTTTTGCTGCAGAGCATTTTCGTTTTACAGGATTCCTAGGGTATTTAAATTGTAGATTGAGGGGAAATGGAATTGGTATTTTTTATTCTGATGCGTGGAAATAAACTTTTATTCACTTCTAGCCAATTTTTTATGATATTATTTATTATAATTATGGCAATATCGTCCATATGCATTTTTTTTTACTTTTACCATTATTTTTAGTATTTTACAGATGCGTTATTGTCAGGGATTTTGAAAAAAATCTTGCATAATTCGGGGAATTTTTTAAAGAGGCATTTTAAATATCTGTCAAGGAAAATAAATTTTAAAATTTCAATTTGAAATTGTTTTATTCCGTTTATAAAAGACTGTTAAAAATATTACAATGACTATTAATGGTCAGAAAATACAAAATTTGTCAGGAAAAATTTAGGGAATTTTGAAAATGAATTTTCGCGACCACCCTGATTCTTGTTAGTAATTTATTTCCCTTGTACATATTTCTTCCCTTTTTGCAGTAGCTCTCTCCTGACGATAATATTTTTAGGTACAAAGTATATTTTTTTGTAGAAAATTCAAAAATTTTGTTAAAAAGTTATCCTCTTTCATTGATAATTCAACTATTTTGGTAGTAAATTAACTTCTTGTTGAAAATTCATATTTTCATGTTGAAAATTCGACTGAAATCTGTCGTGATTGAATTCAACTGTTTTAGATTAAAAATTAAATTCTTTTTTGGGTAATATATCAACTGTTATGTTATTTGTTGATTTTTTTTCTTTGAAAATTGAACTGCTGGGTTGAATATTGAACCGGTTTATTAAACAATCTTTTTTGTTGTTGAAGATTCATCATTTTAGTTGAAAATTCGTTTTTTTTTTTGTTGTAAATTAATTTTTTAAACCAAATACTTAACTATTACAGTTGATGATTCATGAATTTAGTTGAAAATAGTTGAAAAGTCATTTTTGTCGTTGAAAATTTAAATCTTTTTGTGCGTGATATCTACTTTTACATTATTCGTTAAAAATGCATCTTCTTTTAGTTGAAAATTGAAGTACTTGGTTAAACGTTAGACCGCTTTTTATATAAAAAAAATTCTGAAGATTCATCGTTTTAGTTGAAAATTCGTGTTTTTTTGTTTGTTGAAAATTAATTTTTTTAACTACTTAACTATTACAGTTGATGATTCATGATTTTTAGTTGGAAATTCGTCTCTTGTTGAAAATTTAATTTTTTTGTCGCTAAATTGAAATATTTTGCTCAAAATTCATATTTTTTGGTCGAAAATTCAATTGATATTTTGTTGAACATTCGTTTTTTTGGATTGCAAATTCATCTTTTTTGTTTGAAATTTGGACCATTCTGTTAAAAACTCATCTTTGTATGTTGAAAATTCAACAATTTAGTTGAAAATTCAACTATTTTGTTAAAAAGTTATTTTTTTTTCTTTGAAAATACAGCTATTTTGGTAATAGTATATAAACTTTTCGTTGAAAATTCATATTTTCATGTTGCAAATTTATATAAATTTTTCATGCTTGAATTCAAATGTTTTAGATTAAAACTTTAAAAAAAATTTGCGTGAGATACCTACTATCACATTATTTGTTGAAAATTCCTTTTTTTGATTGTTAAAAATTGAACTGCTTGGTTGAAGGTTGAACCGCTCTATTAAAAATATCATTTTTTTTGTTGAAAATTCGTTTTAGTTGAAAATTCGTTTTTTTTGTTGATGGAAATTAATTTTTTATACTAAATAATTAACTATTACAGTTGATGATTCATCAGTTCCGTTGAAAATTTAACTCTTTGGTTAAAAATTGGACTATTTTGTTGAAAATTCGTTTCGTTGTGTTGAAAATTAATTTTTTTTTATACTAAAAATTGAACGATTCCGTTTTTGGTTGATAATCTATATTTTTAGTTGAAAATTCCACTATTTGTTTAAAAATTCATGTACATAATTTGTTAAAAATTCGTCTGTTTAGGTAGAAAATTAATCTTCTTGGTTGAAAATTTGTCTTCAGTTTTAAAGTTCGTTTCTTTTGGTAGAAATGTCATCTCTGTTGATAGAAATTTCCTCTTTTTTCAGTTGAAAAATCCACTATTACGTTTTTTGTGGAGAATTCATCTTTGTAGGTTGAAAATTTAGCTATTTGGTTAAAAGTTCAACTATTTGGTTGTAAACTTAATTATTTTGTTGCTAATAAAGTAATTTTTTCTGGTTGAAAATTCAACTGATACTTTGTTAAACTTTCGTCTATTTGAACAGAAAATTCGTCCTTTTTAATTTAAAATTCATCGTTTTTGTTTAAAAATGTGACCATTAAGTTGACAGTTCATCTTTGTTGGTTGAAAATTCAACAATTTGGTTGAAATTTTAATTATTTTATTGAAAATGTAACTGCTTTCTTAAAAATTTAACTATTTTGTTAAAAATTAATTTTTTGTTGAAAATTCGTTCTTTTGGATTGAAAATTCATCTTATGTGGTTTATCTTTAATGTTCAGGGAAAATAAAAGATTGCCAGGGAAACATACGAATTTAAACATAATATATTTTTGAGGTAGAAAAAATTAAGGTAATTCAAGTTGAACTTTTATCGATAAGCACCAAATAGAAAAACAGTAAAAAATGTGACTAAAGAAAATGAAAGTAATGTCCTTCTGTACTCTTTATCAAATTACATTTTCCATTCTTAAGACTCTGTAAGGTCAACGCATGTTGTATAAAAATGTTGAGGTTGTTTCCATCCAGACGCACACCGTAAAGTTTATTTCTTTATCGAAGTTCGTAATCGACTATCATCAATTTAAATATTTTTCTTACAAACTATCTGACAAATGTAGCTGAAGTCTTTCTTTTTAAATTAATATAATTGTCTGTGCTCTCTGATTAATGATTACCACTTTCAACACAAAGAAAATTTCCAACAAGGTTCAGAATGCTAGTCTTGTTTGTGTAGATCAAAAGATTAGAATATTTGATCAGATAATGTCCATGAACTTTTTGCCCAATGTTAAGTGCCATTATTGTAGAGTTAAATATTTGTCCCAGCTTGGATTGAAGATTACAAGATTATTCCATTATGGATCGAAAATTCATCTTTCCGCAGAAAAGTCATCTTTTTTGGATGAACGTTTATTATTTTTAATGGAAAAGTCTACTATTATATTTCTAGGTAAGGGATCGTCTCTTTTGGTTGAAAATTTAATTATTTGGTAGAAAATTCGACTTTTCAGCTTGAAAATTCCACAGTTTGGTTAAAATGCAACTGTTTGTTTTTAAAATTAATGTGTATTGGTCCAGGATTAAACTATTTTGTTGAAAATTCGTCTGTTTTTCTTGAATTCAACTTTTTTTGATTTAAAATTAAAATATATTTTGGTCGAAGTATCAACTATTAAATTTTTCGTGTAGAATTCGTCTTTGATTGCATTTTTTTCTTTCTTCACTGAGAAAACCTTTCGTGGTTGAAAAATCAACTCATTTGCTTAAAATTCGTCTTTTTTGTTCGAACATTCAACTATTTCGTTAAACATTAAACTATTTTGTTGAAAATTCAACTGTTTTTTTAGAAAATTCACATTTTTGGGTTGGAAAATTACTCTTTTTTTTGGCTGAGGATTCAGCTATGTATTTGTTTAAAAATTAACTTTTTTGTTGAAAATTCATATTTTCGGTTTAAAGTTTCAACTTTTTTGTAGAAAAATCGTCTTTTGGGCTTGAAATTTCGACAATTTGTTAGAAAATTCAACTGTTTTGTGGATGTAGAAAATTCATCTTTATTGGTTGAAAATTCAACTACCTGGTTGAAAGTTGAACTACTTTGTTACATATTCATTTTTTGTTGAAGATTCATCTGTTTGGTTGAAAATTCGTTTTTTCTTTCTTTGATAATTAATTTTTTTAACTAGAAATTCAACTATGTTTTTGATTGAAAATTCATGCATTGTGTTGGAAATTCATCTTTTTTGGTCAAAAGTTAATCATCTTGGTTGAAAATTTATCTTTTTAGATTGAAAATTCAACTATTTGGTTGAGAATTATCATTTTTTTTAGAGATTTAACTGTTTGTTTGAAAATTCAGCTATTTTTTTTTTAAATTCGTCCTTTTTGTTGAAAATCCAACTATTTTTTAGAAAATTCATATTTTTGGGTTGCAAATTTATCATTTTTTGCTCAGAACTCAGCTTTTTGTTTGAAAGTCAACATTTTCGGTGAATATTCATATTATAGGGTTAAAATTTCAACTTTTTTGTAGAATATTCGTCTTTTTGGTTAAAAATTTCAACAGTATGTTAGAAAATTCAACTGTTTGTCTAAAAATGAACTTTTTTGTTGAAAATTCATGTTTTCTGGTTAAAAAATTAACTGTTTTGTAGAAAATTCGTATTTTTTGCTTGAATATTCAACTATTCGGTTGAAAATGTTCTTTTTTGTAGAAAATTCATATTTTCGGGTTAAAAATTCAATTGTTTTGCAGAAATTTTTGTTTTGTTTGGCTTGAAAATCACACAGATTTCTCCCTCATTTTTCTTTTGTTATATATTTGTCTCTAATGAGCCGGAAAATAGGTAGTTAGAAATGTAATTTTGATTTGTAAGCTTTTTTGTGTCCTGATGTCGGCACCTACATAAAATCGTTCATAAGAAAGTAGATTGCATTTCGATTTGAAACGTTTTTTTTGTTGTTGAAAATTCTTTTTTTCGAGTTTAAAAGTCGAATTTTTTCTAAAACATCACATTTCTAGCTCAAAAACTCAACTGTTTTGTCTTTTTGTTTTGAAAATTAATATCTGTTGGTAGAAAATTAATCTTTTTTGGTTGGAAATTCAACAAGAATATGGTACGTACTCTAATTTTATTTAAAAAAGTTCACTCCCTTATTTTCATGAAAATTCACCCTTTCCCCTATTTTTATAGAATTTTTGGCTATGAAGTCTTATATCAGTTACCTTAGGCCATAATTAAAATTACCAGAAGATTAATTCTTTCAGAAAATTAAAAAAGACTTCATTCTATCAGAAAGCTTTAATAAAGATAATAATTTTTTAAACAGATTGGTCTTTTAATCAATAAGATAACGACAAATTATTTAATTAATTGTCCGTTTTTAAAGAATGATTAGTCTATGACAACAGAGAGGTGATAAAAATGTCTGCTGAAATGTAAACAGAAGTTTACTGATGATCTGTTTCTCGATGATCTGTGGCTTTGTGACCTTTCAATGCATTTACAGCCTAGTATTTGCAACATTGTGAAGCATTCGCTATTTTATTATGTAATCAATGAGAATTCCCGCTGGGAACTCACGAGCAACAAAGTCTTTGCAGTAGCCATCAAACAAGAAATTTTACTTGCAAATTAACTTCCATATGACGCGATCGTTCGGGTTTCGAATTTCTTCTTATAAAGACATCCAAGATAAAGTCGGCCATCTGTTCGTGAGGATGGCCATTTCCATCTCGTTGCCAATTACTGCTAGAGACAACAAAATCGATTGCTGCACACACCGAGTATTGAAATCCTTCCCTCGATAAATAGAAAACTCGTCCGTATTGATGTGCATTGTGCATTGTTCTCACGATTCGATTTCCTTTCCATATTCAGAAATATCGTGTTTCCTCGCTCCAGAGAAAAACAAAACTCAGGGAAATTAAATTAAAAGCATCCTTTGTACTAGAATAGTTTTTCAACTTTTTTCCTAGCCTCAAAACTGTATCGTTTTGTTGAGGTTCTTAACAAACTTTTAAAATAGATCAAATTACTTTTCTTCGTACAACCGATATTTCAAAATTTAAAAAAATTATTTTTAACGAGTAAATTTCAAGATGAGAGATGTGCAGTTGTTTATTCATATTTTCTATGCAAATTTCGACACGCTTGCAACATTGGATTTTTCGAAATAGAAAAAAATCTAACTGTACATCAAACTGGTTTGATTTTCTTACATTATTACAATTTTTAAAATTACTTCAATTTTTTGGGATAAAAATGGAGTCAAAAATCAAGTCGAATCTTCGAAATTCGATTTATTCAAATAAGTCGAATTTTGAAGAATTGTCTTGACGTTTTAATCCATTTTTCTCCCCAAAAAGGGAATAATTTTAATTTTTTGAATTGCAATAATGATGTAAGGAATTCATGCCGGTTTGATATACAGTTCGATTTTTTTCTATTTCGAAAAATCCAATGTTCTAAGGGTGTCTAAAGTATCGAAAATTCAAGCAAACAACTGCACACCTCTATTCAAGATCCTAATTTAAGAACGCTTCAATTTTTAAACGAATAATACAACTTTAAAGGTTCAAAATGTAAATTTTTCAATTTCGAACGGTGAAAATGTCAGTGATTTTTTTTTGACAGAAGTCACATGTGTTAGTAAAAAATCTATCCAATCACTTTAAATGTTACCTGACGTTACATGATTCGATACTTAGTAATAATATATTTATCATTTTTTAAATTTCTATTATTTCACTTTAAAATTAGAGTTTTTAATGCACAATTCTAAAATAGTTTAATTTTTGAGGTCTTGAAACTACATTTTTTTTACTTCAAAAGATAAAATTCTAAAATATTGGGTTTGAAATGTCTTAATTTTTGGAGGTTTGAAATTTCACAATGTTGTAATTTAAAATTTAAATATTAAAAAAGTCAAGATAATTTCACTATTAAATGTTGCAAAATTGCAAAATTTCTGATTGAAAGCCCTGATAGTCAGTTTTAAATTTAATAATATTTCAGATTCAAA
>CAKNYM010053500.1:2105383-2135086 GCA_932195095.1 Andricus curvator | reverse complement strand
ATTTACAATTATTTTTCAACTTGAAACACTTTAATTTTCAAATTATTAAATTAAAAACGATTTTATTTAGAAATTATACAAATTCAATTCCTTTTCATTTCATTTGAAATATTGTCATTTTTTCAAGATAATTGTAACTCATCTAAAATTTTTGGATTTGGAACGTTTTTAATTCAAAAACGTTCAATATATTTTTTTTTACATTTTAAATCCTAATATTTAGAAACTTGTTTAATGATTGATTTTGAAACGTAAAATTTTTTAATGTTAATAAATAAAAATCCAGGGACGTGAACGCGCGCTTGCATTTACTGCTAGTTTAATATAAATAATTTCAAAGTGGTCGAGATGTAAAAGTTCAAAATTGACAAGCTCTTAATATTAAACAAGTTATACGAAAAGCATTCAAAAGTAAAAAATTTATAATTCAGAGCGTTTAATTTTTTTTTTTTTTAATTTGGACATTCTTCAATCCCTATAATTTGCATTCTTACTATTTTGAAAGAGTTTGTTTATATCTAGTCAATTTTAAACCCTTCAATATTAAATTCTTCAATCCTGAATTTTTACGTGTATCATAAATTACTTAAATTAAAAACTTCAAATTCGCTTTGCCAATTATTTTGAGAGTTTCTAACCTGAAATTGTTGAATATTGAAAATGGTATAAATCTTTAAACATTTTTCGAAAATGTTTTTAGTTTTTACTTCAACAATTGTAAATAAAGTATTATTTTAATCTAATTTTGCTCAAGTCCTTCTAGTTCATAAACAAAGTTGTTTGAAAAACAAGCATGACAAGAGCGTTATGTGAACGGCAGTTTATAACGATAGCGATAGTTAAGTGACTTATAAGAAAATTTAAAGTAGATAAAGCCAGGCTTATATTCTGTTTTGAATTTTACTATTACCATGATTCACAAATATTATGATTCAGAAAACAGTTTTCTACACTTTGTCACAAAGTATGGCCAGATTTTGAAACAAATAGTCCAGACCAAAAAAATGTTGAATGATATTTGCAACTTTTTAAATTTATGATTTGCGCGATAAAGATTTGCAAGAGTTCTTCTGAGGTTACATCCGGGATGTTCAGAACGAGAGCAACAGTTTTTCATCATTATTCACATATTAACTGCAGCATTTCAAAGTGCAAGGAGAGAAAGAGAGAATGCTGGTAAAATTATGACTCAGGAAACTTTCTCTACATCCCTTCTCTTCTGATGTGATAACAGTTAATGTATGTTTAACAACAGATTACAACATACCTTGTAATGATCAACAGCAAACTGATCTTTTCTTTCTAGCCTTACATCTATTTTGAAGGCAAAAAGTGTAGAAAATGATTACCAAAATATTTAGATTAACAAGGTGGTCACTGGACCGGGAAACCGGGAATTCGTTGAGACTGTGAAATGCCAGTGAATTTATTTTTTAACCGGGAATTTTGGCAAATTTTTAGAAGAACAATCTATCCAGTCACTTGAAATATCACAATTTTCTTATCACTTGATATAATGCAATTTAAAATAAGTTTGATTTCAACTCTTTTTCATTTGTTAACTTAGAAGAAGACTTAAACAATTAAAAATTAAAAAGCGTTTGAAATTGAACATTTTTGACCAAAAACGTTTTGAGTTGATCAACTGTAAAGATAAATAAATGATTGATTTTAAAACTTTAACTGTAGTGTCGGTATTAAAATTTGAACAATTAAATTTAATAAATAAATAAGTTAAATTTTCAACCGGAGATGAATTTTCAACTAAAATCATGAATCTTTAACATGTACTTGTCACAAAGTAGTTCAACTTTGAACCAAGTAGTTGAGCTTTCAACCAAAACTACAAAAAGATGAATTTTACAACAATACAGTTGAATCCTCAACTAAAAAAGATTAATTTTTAACCAAAAAGTTGCATTTTTAACCAAAAATAATACAATTCTAACAAAAAAACGAATTTTCAACCGAAAAAGCTACTCTTTAATATAAGATAAATGAATTTTCAACAAAAAATGTAATGGCTCAATTTTCAGTTAAAAAAATGAATTTTGTACCAGCAGAAAATTAATTTTTCTCAAAATAGTTAAATTTTCAATAAAGTGAT
Organism: Andricus curvator; assembly: GCA_932195095.1. Taxonomy (NCBI): domain Eukaryota; kingdom Metazoa; phylum Arthropoda; class Insecta; order Hymenoptera; family Cynipidae; genus Andricus; species Andricus curvator. The sequence continues at coordinate 2,132,979 of CAKNYM010053500.1, read as the reverse complement.
GAATCTTCACCCAACAAAATTAATTTTGAACAAAGTACTTCAACTTTTAACTAAGTAGTTGATATCTTAACTAAAAAAGATTTTAAATAAAAAATAGTTGAATCTTCGCTTTGACCATCAGCGTTTTTGCACATCATACGCAGGAATTTCATGTTAATCGCGTTAATTTTACTCTTATCCTTTTCTTGGTAGGTCCAGGTCCCGCTACCATACAGCACAGCCTGTATAAATATAGAGTTATGTATTGCCCTTTTAGCTTTACTTGATATATTTTTACTTCTGATAATGGGTCCTGCTCTACCGATAACCTTCTTACCCTCGTTTATACTCCTATCTAACTCTCCATCTATCTTTCCGTTTTTTGTGGGTAGGCTACCAAGATGTACATACTTATCAACTTGGTCTATTCTCTCATCGTTTAGGATTAGAACAATGTTGCATATTGTTTTCTCACCCTTTCCTTCAAACACCATATTTTTTGTTTTATTTACGTTAATTTTGAGGCCCATGTTCTTCATGCTTGTATTCAGTTTGCTCAACATTCTTTGTAACTCTTCGATTGACTCTGCCATAACAATCTTATCATCTGCGATCGCTAACCCACGTACCCTCACTGTCTTTGAACGTTACGATGTTAATTGTTCCGTTAACAAAATTTTAATTTGTAAGTGAAAGTATTGAATTTTGATGTATTAATTACAATTAAATAACTATTCTTTTAAAACAACTTAAAATTGAAATAATTTAACTTCTAATTTAAAAATATGTTCAGTTTAAAAAAATTTATTTATACATTTTTCAATTTGTAGCATTGAAAATGATATCGTAGATTTATATTTTTTTAACTAGAAATCTTTGAACTGTTCTTTTCATAGAAAATTAAAATTGATTGAATTAAAAATTGTTCACTTCCATTTTATACGTGTAAATTATTCATTGTCTGAATTACAAATTTCAGGATTAGACATTTTGTAAAATTAAATTATAAATATTTAAAATTCAAGAGCTCCATTCTGAGTGCTTTATTTTGCAGTTCAGTTTTGATTACTTCAAATAAAAACATTTTCAGCTCTAAGATTTTAAATTTTTTAATGTCAATTACCGTGACAAAATATTATCGAACCGTGAAATGACCGGGAATTTTTTCCTCGATTAAAACGACCACCCTGAATAAGATTATTTTGAAATTTAAATAACTGTTGATAAATATCAATATTGTTTGACAAATAATATTTAAATTGTTTTAAGAACATGCAAATTGCTGATGAAGGGCTTTCTCATGGAAACTGGAACTGGTAAAGTTGATTCCAGAACCCTAAGCTAAACATTATCTACAATTTACCATTAGTCAAGGAAAATAACTTTAAAACGTTATACGCTTGCCACATGTTCATTATTTATAAATTCGAATTCTACGATAGAATAAAGTTGATTGCTCAGTCTTGAAGTTTTCTTAATATAACTTTTAAATAGGCATAGCATGTTTCCTCGTCATCGTCATTTAATTGTACTGAACAATTTCCAGAAACAATCAGCAAAACGAAAAAAATTCTATTTCAAAGCATTAGATAAATTAAACTGATTTATAAACTTGAAACTACTGTTATTTTAATACAAAAGACTGTTTTAATCAAGATGTGTTAATCAATCTATAATAATGTTTTCCTGACTAATGGAAATTTCTAACTGAATTAAATGTTTCAAGTCGTTGTTATGATAGCTTTAAGAATAGTGATTTATTTTCTTATATCAGAGGTCACTCTTTTTCTCCTATTCCTTTTTTTCCTCCTGTTTTGAAGAAACTTCCCTTTTTTCTCGTTTTTTCGCTTAAATGCGAACTGAATTTATAGAGCCCAATGAGAAAATCCAACTATTTTTGGGAGAAAAAACTCCGGTTATATTTTTGGTTCGGAATTCATTTCTTTTGATTAAAAATTGTACTATTTGGTTGAAACTGTAATTTTGTTGTTGAATATTTAACTATTTGGTTTTTTAAAAAAACTCATCTTTTACAGTCGAAAATTCAACAGAGTTGTTAATGATTCCTCTTGTTGGATAGAAAATTCGTTCATTAGGATTGAAAATTAACTATATGTTAAAAATTGTAATTTGGTTAAAAATTCAATTGTGAGGTTGAAAATTAATCTGTTTTGTACAAGGATTCAACTATCTTGTTAAAAATCCGTCGTTTCTCGTTGAAAATTGAGCTGCCACGTTGAAAGTTGAACTACGTTACTCAAAATTCGTCTTTTTTCGTAGAAAATTAATTTTCTTGACTGAAAAATCATCTTTTTGGTTGAAAGTTTAAATTTGCTTGCAAATTTCAATTTGGTTAAAAATTCATCTACTTTGGTAGAAATGTAATCTTTTTTTGGTAAAAAATGAAACTGTCTGGTTTGAAAAAAATGTGTTGTTGTTGAGGATTCAACTATGTAGTTGAAAATTCGTCTTTTTTTTTGTTGAAAATTGTACTATTTGGTTAAAGATCCAACATTTTAGTTAAAAAGTCATCTCTTTGGTTGAAAATTTAACTATTTTTTTGACAATTCGCTTTTTTGTGTTGAAAATTCGAATTTTTAACTGAATAATTAACTGTTCCATTTTTGGTTGGAAATTTACCTTTTTTATTTGTAATTTCACCTATTTGGTGAAAAATTCATGTATTTTGTTGGAAATTCGTCTTTTTGGTAGAAAATTAATTTTCTTGGTTGAAAATTGATCTTTTTTTATTAAAACTGAAACTGTTTGGTTGAAAATTAATAACATGTTTTGGTTTAGGATTTAAACATTTTTGAACTTTTTTTTATAAAGATCAATCATTTTACTTGAAGCTTCATCTCTGCGGTTGGCAATTAAACTACTTGATTGAAAATTAAGTTTTTTGTGGACAGTTCAAATGTTTCGTAGAAAATTCTTTTTTTTCGCTTGAAAATGTACAAATTTGGGTGATATTGTTTTTACTTGAAAATGTCTCTTGTTTGAAAATTGAACTCTTTTGTAGAAAAACTATTTGTTTAGTTTCTAAAATCATAATTTGTGGTAGAAATGTAATCTTTTTTGGTTAAAATGCAAGTGTTTTCTTGAAAATATTATATATTTTGTTGAAAATGCAATATATTTCGACTTGAAATCTTAAGAATTTAAAGCGTTGAATATTGTTATCTACTTAATTTTATTTAAAAGAATTTATTCCCCTATTTTTGTGGAAAAATTGCCCTATTTCCCCTGGTTTTAGTTCATTTTGGATTGTAAAGTCTGTATATATTATTAATTCAATATACTTAATTATTGTTTATAAATAATGCAAGATGCTTATGGTTTATTATTTCTCTTGCAGACTGCACTCAGTATATTTTTCCAAGAGGCAGCGATACCTTCTTGCGCACAGGGGCCGGGTACGCACTTTGGACAGGTGAGTTAAAAAAAAACATGTGATAATCATCATTCTGTCTCCCCTTCGGACGTTCTAAATTTGCACAAAATATTATACCCAATCGATACTAAGTATTCTTGGCAAACTATTTCCGTGGCGTGATTTCCGCCTCTAACCTCGAGACTCGAAATGACGACCATAACGTGATCTAAATTCAGTCCACGTGAACCCATTTTTGCATCAACTATATATGTTCCTCATGAGTAAATAAAAACCAACTATATGTAGCGTCTGTTCCCTACTGAAATATTTTACCTAATATTTAAACAGGGATCCCAGTCTTTCCCCTTTTCCACTATTTTCGAAAAACGTCCCCATTTGCCCCTTTTTTCCTTAAGTGTACGATATTTGAAAATAACATTTCTGAATTACGCGAGAATTTCTCTAAAATTAGTAAGTGTACGTCAGAACTGTAAGAACCATTTTTCGTTTTATATGTACAAAATTATTTTTTTCGAACCTAGAAAATACTACCACGTGTAGTGGAAGTTTTTTTTAACTTACGGAATTATCTATTATAATTAATTTAACTTTTTTAAATTGAAATTTTTAATTTGGCACTTGAAGCAATTATTCATAAATAAATAAAGTACAAAAAGCATGTAACAGAAATATAACTGTATAAGTGCTACAAGTTTTAAATTCTTAAAACTATAGTGCATTAAAAATGAACACTTTTAAAAACAACTTCAACACGAAATAACAAGTTTTTAATACATTAAAAAAATTTTGAAAATGTGAAAACCGGAGACAGAAGTTTTTATCCAACGTAAAATTGGAACAGTTAAAAAACATATAGTAATTTAAAAAAGTATTAGAAGGTGAATACTTTTTTAATTAAAATGCACAAAGTTAAATAATTAAGAAATTCGATATTCCACCTAAATTTTAAGTCTGCGTAGGATTGTTGAGTAGCCTTAAATTTTATTATTAAACCGTACCAATAAAAAATTTTCAACTATTTATGTGACTACACGGAGATAAAAATCAGCGTTTGAAACGACGACGAATATCGTCGTTTCATCCTACGAATCGCTTCGTCGTTTGAAACGACGTGGATCGTCGTTTGAAACTACGAAACTCTTGCATTCCTGAATTAGGCCACGCCTCCAGTTTAGAAGCGCGTACGAGCATAAATGTGTCAAGCGTGCTGATATGGGCGGGGCTTAGTTTTGGTTGCAGCGCGATCATCGTTTCAAGCCACGATCCACGTCGTTTCAAACGACGAGAGTCTTGGTTTCAAACGACGGTACGTATCGTCGTTTTGAACGACGAATTCGTCGTTTCAATCTACAGTTCTCGTCGTTTTGAACAACGATCAAGACTCGTAGTTTCAAACGACGAATAAGCGTCGTTTCAAACGCTGATCTTTCTCTCCGTGTAATTTTACACTAAACTATTTAGGATTTAAATACAACTTTAAAGCTTAAATATTTTTTGTTAAATGTATACAAATCAAATATTTTTGAAATGTGAAATATTTTAGACGCTCTAACTTGAACTATTTTTAATTCGAGTTTCAGAGTATTAAAGAGCCTAGTTTCAAATCTTGATTGAATGCATTAATTATAATAAGGACGAAGTGACAAATCTTAAAAAGAAATATTTAATTATACTTATAAGTATCACGATTTGATTAATAATGATGGAATTTTTAAAAGAGGAAATATTCTTGATTATGAGAACGAGTTTAAACAAAAATAATTTGACATTGTTTTAAAATATAGCATTTCTTATAAAAATATTGTTTCTTATTTTCTACATGTAAAAATAAATATTTAGTCTTTTCTCTATTTTCCCCTTTTTTGAGCACCTTTTGCGCTGTAATCCCTTTTTAGATAATAACTACGAGGTACGGTTATTTTTCGATTTATTCACGATTGATTGATTGGTTAATTTCGTACAATTCCAATTTTTAACATTTTGAATGGTAAATTTCCTTGTTTTCAAATGCTTCAAGTATCTAAATATAAAATTCTTTAATTTTTATTGTTTTACAATAGTTGAAAAGTCGAATTGATCAACATTAAAAACTACAAATTAAAATGGTTAATCTTTAATCGCTCAAATTTCAAACTTCAATATTCATACTTAATTTAAAGTATTTAAATTTAAAAGTGTACAATTACTTACATAATTACAGTTTTTAATGCTTTAGATATTAAATTTTGTACTTTTTTAACCTTGACATTTTTTCATTTATCAATTTCAACCGCTTAAGACTTAAAATTATTCAATTTAGACTGCTTTGTACTTTAAATTGTTTAATATTTGGCCTCTAATTTTGAGCATTCAACTTTAAATTTGTTTGATTAAAAACATTCTCAAATGAAGGGTAGCAGTACAGAACTAGATAAAAATAATACGGATTTTTCAGGAGAGCGAAAAACATTCTGTAAAATCGAAATCACCATTAAAAAGAAAACAGAAGTCCATTCCCGAGCTAAAGTTTGCTGAATAGATGACAAAAAAAATTTTATTAGAAAAAGTTATCCAATTTCAAGGAAACAGATGTGGATATTGACAATCTGGAAGTAACACTGACCACACATTAGAGCGAGCTCGGTTGTGGAATGCGATAAGAAATATAATTTTCAGATTAAATAAAAAATAATTAAAAAATCGAATGTTTTTCCAGCAGCCTAAGTATATCCAATTATTAAAAATAAATTCTTTAATGGCAGATGTCATCACAAACATATTTTTAATTATTTTCAAATTTAAAATTTCTTATAAAAAAATGGTTCCTCCTTTTCTACATGTAAAAATAAATGTTTAATCTTTCCATATTTTTTCCCTTATTATAGTGGAAAAATGTCCCTCTTTCCCCTTTTTTGAACTCCCTGAAATTATTTGACAAAATACACGAAATCTACTTCCTATTTTCAGAAACGTCCTCATTTCGTGAAATACGAGTCGGTGAGAAACAATAACAATTCGCGATTGTATCTTCACTTGCCCTAGGCACGATTCCAACAATTTTGCCTAGAATTCCAATTTTTGGAATGGTGCCTGGATTTGACTCTGACATAGTATCAAAGTCTCGTATTCACGTTGTCGACCCTTGGCGACGTAATTAAAAAAGATAGTACTATCATCATAATTCTAAATGATACTGCCTGAATATGACAATGAAAGCCCGCGAGCACAACATGTTCAACGAAGTTGTCACAAGCTGGAAAAAATTTCTCTCTTTATTTTAATCTCCATTATAATCTTTTATGCGGAAGTGGTGAATGTTGTGGGAAATTAACGTTCAAGGATGACGTAATTATAATTCCCAGGTTGGTCCGAGGCCATTCCGGGGTAAAAAGCTGCTCGCTGGAAAGCAAAACGTCCCCTAAGCTTGAGCTTCTCTCACGGATATGGGGAAATCGATGGCGCATGTTTGACCCTGAAGCTCTCGGTCCCTTTTCCTCATTGTTTACTCAGAGCAGGGGGGTGACACGATTTTCGCTTTTGCATTAGAGGCGCGTGTCAGTTTTGTGAAGAGCGGCGAGTCGTGAAGCATTGGCGCCACCTCCACGACGCCCGGTCTGCCCGTTGTCTGTTATGATTTTGCATACACAAACTCGTGAAATGTCATAACTTTATCGTCTATTTGCCATATTTTATTTATTTACGGATACGTGTGTTATAACAATGGGGGGGGGGGCATCGACGTATAGCACCGAACTGTCTATCAGGGTACGACTCAACCCGCTCAAACAGAGTAAAACAGTGCATTTTTCCGTTCTAAAAAATGAGGTTGACCGTTGGCACCAAGCAATTAAGCATGACAAAAAGGATTTTATTGTTAAACCTGGAAATGTAGTTTGTGAAGATCACTTTTTAAATGATCAAATAATTTGGAAAAAGAAAGTTTTAGCTCCGGATGGAACGGTTATGGCGATAGGTATGAGGATTTGTTTACACCGATGTTCTTTAACCTAAAATAATTGAATGGCTCTGACGGTTTCGTGACTACATTGATTTTTAAATTTTGATATATTTTTCTTCTTGTAAAACTTGTAGATTATTGTAATAGTGTGTAACATTATATTTTTATTAGTTTTTGAAATTTTAAAAATATTTTAAAACCCTTACTATCTTTAAGAAAATTGTAAAAGTAACATTAATGACAGTTTTGAATTATCGCCGAGTTTCGACATTTATTACTTTAATAGGAACGTAAGTTCTATTATTTCGGTCTTGCGATCAATTTGAATAAAAAAGACTGTATTAGGTATAATATAAGCCTTTATCGGGTATAATTTGCCTGAGGATGACCAACAGATTGAGGTCGAAACGTTGCGAGAATGAAACTTTTTATAATTAAAGTATTGACTCGGAATACTCCTAGTCTTTTTTATTCAAATTGATCGTAAGACCGAAATAATAGAACTTACGTTCCTATTAAGGTAACAATTGAACCGCTGGCGATCAAAAGGGGATACGCCCGAAACGCCGTCGTTTTAGTTGGCCCCTTGGTCATATTTTTTTTCAGGTCAAATTTTAATTTTTTAATAACATATTCCAATAGGAAATTTTATTGCGCGTATTTTTAGTCCCATAAATAAATGTGATAACTTTATTAGTTTTCGAAATAATCAAGAAAATGTTACTTTTTTCTGCAATCGCAAAATACGAATTTTTTGTGTTCAACTCGCCACAAGTTCTACAATAATAGGAATTTTGTAATAAAAATTTCAGAAAATATGCGCCATCATATAACGAAACTAACGTTATTTATAGAATTTCAATTAATTGTCACTAAAAATTTATAACGATTTTTATTATTCTCATTGCGTAAATTAGATATTGAAAGTTTCAAACGCTTCGGGAGTCGAACGAATTTTCAGAAAATTAAAATTAACGGTCACCTAAACATTTGTTAGGATTTAAGGAAGTTTTTTGGAAAATATCAGGCAATTATGTTTTATAGTTTGAAAGTCACAATTGATTTAAGATCTCTGCGCTGTCCCGTACGCGTGCTAGCTCGTCCTGCAATATCAACATCTGTATAACAGCGGACGATTGGAAGGTCAAGCCGGACACCAAAACAAAAAACCATATGTTTATTTTGATTTTTTCCTAAGGAACATAATGCACAGAAGCATTATTGTAGAATAGTGTTAGCATATAATATTCTGTTTAGGATAGTTTAAGTTTACTTAAAATAAAAAGAACCTAAATATGGGTCGAGGCAGAAAAAGAAATAGGTGTGAAGAAAAATTGGTTGAAGAATAAGAAAAAATGTTCCCGAAATAAGTTACTACTTAAAAGTATTAGAGAAAATTAAAAATTAACTTTTCTGATAATTTTAATATCCTATTATTATTTTTTATTTGATTTGTTAATAGTTTTTTCTAAAAAATCTTGTATTTTAAAATTAGTTCAAATAGTCTAATATAATCTTTTACATTGAATTCTACTATTGAAAATGTAAAAAGTTTTAAATATCAAATTATTACGAAATTAATGGAGGGCATTCAATGAATAGACGTTTCTTTTAATCAAAAAGTTTACAAAACTTATGTTATATTGTAGGGAAAGGAATATATTACTAAGTCTAAAACTATAAAGGACGGTGTAAAAGAAAAAGAAATCCCAGAGAGAATTTTCAAAAAAATGTTTAAAAAAGTTTCAAGGGCAAAATCCGCAAACCAAAAAAGTTTTAAATTAGTAAAGCTTTTGATTTACATTTTTCCCCCGACGGAAAAGTAGACGTTTATGATAATTATAAATTGGAGAAGGCAACTACTTTTTCCTTTATTACTAATCTTAAACTAAAAGATCTTCTAAAAAGTTGTCCACCTCGAATTGGTCTAAAAGCGGCTAAAATAACAGATTTGAAAAGTCTCTTTAATTATTTAAGTGCCCCTGGAAAAGAATTCTTTGAAAATTATTTTTCGCAATTTACTCAAAATAATTCTTCCGAAGACAACACTGAATAGAGTGACGAAAATGATTAAATTAGTTATAAAGAAATCGTACAAGTTATTATATAACCATTATATAAGTTTTAATTTTTATAATTTGTTATTAAAAAATAATAAACAAATTTAAATGATAATGTCTTCATTATTATTTTGGTGGCCGGCTTGACCTCCCAATCGCCCGCTGTTATACAGACGTTGATATTGCAGGACGAGCTAGCACGCGTACGGGACGGCGCTGAGATCTTAAATCAATTGTGGCTTTAAAACTATAAAACATAATGGCCTGATATTTTCCTAAAAACTTCCTTGAATCCTAACAAAAGTTCAGGTGACCGTTAATTTTAATTTTCTGAAAATTCGTTCGACTCCCGAAGCGTTTGAATCTTTCAATATCTAATTTAAGCCATGAGAAGAATAAAAATCGTTGTAAATTTTTAGTGACAATTTATTGCAATTCTATAAATACCGTTAGTTTTGTTATATGATGGTGCATATTTTCTGAAATTTTTATTACAAAATTCCTATTATTGTAGAACTTATGGCGAGTTGAACACAAAAAATTCGTATTTTGCGATTGCAGAAAAAAGTAACATTTTCTTGATTATTTCGAAAACTAATAAAGTTATCACATTTATTTATAGGACTAAAAATATGCGCAATAAAATTTCCTATTGGGATATGTTATTAAAAAGTTAAAATTTGACCTGAAAAAACATGACCCAGGGGCCAACTAAAACGACGGCGTTTCGAGCGTATCCCCTTTTGATCGCCAGCGGTTCAATTGAATTTATCAAAGGAAGATTTCACTTCTTAAAAATTGTTTTAAGAAGTTGTTTATTTTTATCATTTCGAAATTTATGTACAATTACATTAATTTATTAATAAATTCAAGTACTAAAGTAAATTACAATTGTAAAATAATGATTTTCTTGCAGTCAGAATAGTACAAGAAACCTAACTTTAAAAAAACGATAATTTTATGAAAAAGAAAGTCGCGACATTTTGTAAAACTAGCTTTGTTCAATTGTATATAATAAATTATTATGTTCTGTCTGCATAATAATTGCTATACTTTAATCGCAGTATATTCGTAAATAATTTAAATAATTATATTTATTTAAATAAATTAACCTGGCATTTATTACTCCTATATACCATCCTACTGTCTTTACCCCATATTTAATTTATATCTCCATCTTTTCATTCAATTTTTAAATAAATAAACGACTAAATGTACGTTAAAGTTAATAACTTTATTACTGATAATCTTTTAGCCATTTCACGATCAATACAATATACTGAATATTGAAAATTATGATTTTTAAATTTGCTTGTATATTTTTATTATAATGTAATAATAGATTAGGATCATTCGAGTAATTAAAAAATAGACAAAAAATTTTATATATTATCATTTCAGAACATTTAGTTTATTTGTTTTAAACGGTAAATACGTAATCTTTATATTTTACCATTCCACTCTACTTGAAAATTAAAAACCGACATTTCCAGTGTATGTAAGGTCTATTTTTTAATCCTAGGTATTTTTTAAATTCTAGAAACAGTTAATCCTTGCCTAATTCAAGCTAAAAGTATTTAAATTATCCACAAACATCCAAAATATTATAAAAACTGCGAAAAATACTAAATTTCCCATGATTCTAATCAGCTTTCGTTCAAATATAGGGCGTGGCGCTAGTGGCGCCAGTGTTTCATTTTCTGCCGTCCTTCACAAAACTGACACAGCGCATTTGTATGGCGAGTCACCCCCCTGCTCAGAGTATTCGTTCATCGACCTAAAAAATGGTTGGACCAGAAAACCTACTAATTTATTTGAATCTTATTTCCTTTTGTAGAATATTTTATAGAAATAAATTATTAGGAAAGGGAATATTATTATTTATTTATGCAGCGGTAGTAGCTGGTTGGTGATTCTCGACTCTTCGAGATCTCTAATGTTAAGTAAGAAGGGCGCGGTTAGCCCTCGGATGGACAACCGTTCGTGATTTTCTCGCTTAGTTGTGTTTTTCACTGCGTTTAACTACTATCGAACGGGTGGTTTGACGCCGAGGATGAATATGGGCACTCGATGCTATCGAACGTCTACATTCAAACTCGTCTGTCGGTAACCGGCTGTGCTCAGGAATTTTGGTTTTCTGCAGTTTTCCACTTCTCTGACCAAATTTTCAGGTGAATACGAGCGCTTTTAATAAAAATCCTACTGCAGACGGTAGGGGATTTTAGAAATTAAAAACCCCACTGGATTGAATACGTCAGGCATTTCTTATTATGAGGCTTATTATGAGGGGGATTTTAGGTATATAAAAACCTGAAAACATGGATAAAAAATATAATCTATTATTATTTATTTTTATTTTATCAGTTAATGCTAATGATTAAAGGTTTTTTTATATTAATGAATCCACTGCATTTTCGGCTGATTACAATTTTAATAATACGAGAGAGTTAAAAAAATTTTGGGACATGACTTTTGACCCTTCTACTATTTTAAATAATTTTCTGAGTCAATTAGAAGTCACAGTGAGTCCTCTATTTCCCTTTTCCCTATATCCACCCTATTTTTCTCATAAATCCCCTATAACTTCTGTATTTGAAAATTTTGTCAATTTTTCCCCTTTTCCTTTTTATTTGAAGCTGCGATTAATTGTTTAAGAATTATGAGAAACTTGAGGCCATTAATAAAAAGAATGTTAAGTAGCTTAGAGAAACTACGATCCAAAGAAAAAAGAGAAAAGGCAATTGTCGTCGATTTGCGAAAAAAAATAGTAAAAAGAAAATCTAACATGATTGATTCAACACTGTCGCGAAAAAGAAAACAAAAATATATATCACACTTAATTTAGTTACTTATGTTCTTATAATATTTAATTTATAAATAAAATTTGATTTTAATGAATGGGCGAGAGTGAATTAATTAATTAATATTTTTACAGGAAATTAGCATTTTTAAACAAAAATCATAATCACGATTCCCAATTTTCAACCTTTTTTTATTGTTTTAGCGCTTTACACTGGGAATGGGTATTTTTAATAAAAGAGTTTCTAGATTTTAAAGAGTATACATTTTTCAACAATAATTTATGTTTTTTTCGGTTTTGTTAGCGTTTTTTGCAAGAAATTGGCATTTTTTATAATTAGATTTTAAAGGTTCATAATTTTTTAACAATTTTAGGTTACGTTAGCCTCTGACATCAAAAAGTATTATTTTAAAACAAAAATCATTGTAGTTCGAACAAGGTTTGCAGTCTTGGAAAGTTTCATGTTATATTCACGTTTTACACAGAAAATCGGTTGTTTTAAACAAAAATTACTAGATTTTGAATAAGCTTCATAAGCTTCGAACAATTTTACGTTACGTTGGCGTTTTACATCGAAAGTTGGTATTTTCAAACAACAATCATTGTTTTGAATAATTTAGGATCTTATAACAATTTTGGATTATGTTAATGTATTGTGTATTTCATCTGAAATTGGTATTTTTCATTTAAAAAATTATATTCAAAAAGACTCTCAAGTTTTTAACAATATTAGTCTGGCGTTTTGAAAAATCAAAGATTAGTATTTTCAAACAAAAATCATCATAATTGAAACAAGATTTAGAATCCCTTAACAGTTTTGTATTATGCTAGCGTTATTCGTCGGAAATTGGTATATTTAACTTGAAAACAATTATATTTCAAGCATTTCAAAGAAGATTCACAGCTTTTTAACACTTTTAGGTTCTTTTGCGTTTCACACTGGAAATGGGTATTTTTATTCAAAATAACTCGATTTTTAAAGAAGATTATAAATTTTGTCTACAAGTTTAGGTCAAGCTAGCGGGTTTCAGCGAAATATGAATATAGATTTCAAAAAAGATTTACAATTTTGGAACAATTTAAGGTTATCTTAATATTTTTCACTGGAAATCGCTTATTTTAAACAAAAATCTGTACATTTCAAAGATGATTCACAATTTTTAAACAGCTGTAGGTTATGTATTTTCTAAAATTACTATTGTTAATAAAAAAATCATTAGCTTTAAAAATATATGTACAATATTTGAAGAATAATATGCTATGTTAGCGTTTTCCACTGGAAATCGATTGTTTTATATAAAAATCATTTGAATTTTTCGTTACAAATAGTGCTGGAAAAGGGGCTATTTGTGCTGAAATTTCGGTACAAATAGCCAGATTTTTTTGGTATGTATAGACACTTCCTTATCAAAAATATTCTCCTTGCTTTTCTTTTATATTATTTTAGATAATAGATACTGTTAAATACAAAAATTGTTAATTAGTATTATTTTTGTTCGTTTTAGAGTTTAATAAAATTGGTGTTTTCTCATAAATAAGTTGCATTTATTAATTTTTGTTGGTGGCGCTGTCGTAACTATCCAGCAAGCGTGTAGCGTCATATTTTTCAAAAATGGAATTTCTAGATAACGGGAAAAATCGTTTTTTTTTTACTTTTTAATCTTACGAAGTTTATCGCTTATGCAAATTAATGTAAAAAAACTTAATAAGCCTTGATTTAAACATCTTTTTGGTTACACGTTAATCATTGTCGCAGTCCAGATTAAAAGAAGTCACACCTTATCTTGGGTTTTTTTTTTCGATCATAACAAAAATAGAAACAAGACAAAAATGATGCAATGTTCTTGACGTAGTACTGATTATGATGCAAGAAAAAACTGCTCTTATCGGATGCGCGATAATGAATTAAAATTTGCAAATTCCAACATGTGTATTAATATACCGTTTTTAATGTTTTTATAAACAAAATTTATATCCTTTTGGTCAAATATCGAAATCTCGCACAGTGCGGCAAAAAAGATTCTATGGACAAATCAATGTTTAGCTTACATTCTTTATTCGATTTGGAAGTTTTTTTGTAATGAAAGTCTTTTATAAAAGATTCGTGTTTATAGATCTTTGATAAAAAATTGGTTAATTTTTTACTAAACAGCGAAATTGATTTTTTTTTAACTTTTCAGAAGTACCAGTTTTTCAGGTTTTTAAATTTATCGAAAAAGATGTTATATTTATGCTGAACCCATCTATATAATAAACAGTATTCATTAAAAAAATTCAGAATTTGGCTATTTTTCCACGAATAGGCTCAATTTTTTTAGGAAATCGACTAAGAATGTCTTTTAAATAACTGTTTGCTACGATACTTTGCAGGGTTACAAGAATTATTGATGATTTAAACAATTCTCATTAACAAATTCAGAGTTTGGCTATTTTTCAACGAACAAGCTCAATTATTTTACAGAATCAACGAAGAATATCATTGTGATGACTTTCCGCTATGATTCTTTTCAAATTGACCACAATTGTTAATTATTTAAACAGTTTTAATAAACAAATTCAGAGTTTGACTAGTTTTCAACGAATACGCTTAATTTTTGTTTACGGAATCAACTAAGAATCCGATGACTTTGCTACGATAATTTCCAATTTCATAATAATTATGAGTTATTTAATCTTCTTAATAAACAAATTCAGAGTTTGTGTATTTGTCAACAAATAGGCTCAATTTGTTTTCAAAGTAATTAATTATAAATTTATAATAAATAAATAATAAAGTAATACATTTATAAAGTAAATTTTCAAAGTATCGTAGCAAGGAGTTATCAAAAAGGAATTGTTATTTGATTTCGTAAAAAATTGAGCTCATTCGTTGAAAAATTCCCAAATGCTGAATTTGTTTATGAAAATTGTTTAACTAATTAATAATTACTGTAAATTTGCAAACTATCATAGTAAAAAATAATCGGAAAGACATTATTAGTTGATTCCGTAAAAAATTGAACGTATTCTTTGAAAAATAGCCTAATTCCGATTTTTTTTTTGAAATTTTCTTGAATAATCAATGATTTTTGTAAATGGCTCTGGATTTCAATGACCTAACAGTGCCAATCCCGAAAAGCAACTTTTCTTCAATAATTTCTTTAAACGTAATATAATTTTTTTATTATTATTCTCACCCACCGAAAATTATTTATAGATATTTTTAGCACAGATGTAAGATCTTGTTTGGTAAATCTGAAAATCCTTTAAAAATGGTACTTTTGAAAAGTTACAGGAAAAATGTCAATTTTCTCGTCAAATAAAAATTAATAAAATTCTTTATCAAGAATCCAATTGCACAAATCTTTCATTTAAAAGAAAAAACGCGTAAATCGAATGAATAGTGTGGGCCAAAAATTGATTTTGAATTTTTTGCTCCATTGTGCCTCGGGTAAGATGAACGATCAAACTTATTTGGGTACGTTACATGCAAGGTCAAACCAGTCCATTGTTAAAAACTTCGGCTGGAGTTGGATGAGTTGAATATGTAACTAAAAATAAAGAAATGCGCCGTGACATTGGTACACTTTATTTAAATGTGTCTGCTCAATTTACAGAAACTGTGTCCGTGATTAAAATTTTTTTTTTTCCGTAAACATTTTCAAGAGATTTTTTGAGTCATTTTTATTGATTTAATAAATGCTAATCTTTAAATTCGGAAACTTTAATACATTTTGAACAAAACTTGATTTTCCCTCAGAAAGATTATTTTCAAAGTTGGAGGTCAAAAACGTCTTTCCAATTTTTTGGGGATTTAAATAAATCATTTTCTAAGAGACAATTCCTAATTTAATTCACCCTTGTTTTCGAAAAAAGTTCTTAACGCCTGTGTAAATATGAGGATTTTTTCGGCTACTTGAAAACTTTCCTGTGACAAAAATGCACTAGGGAAAAGATTGCGAAGACTCAGGGATCGTGATTGGAAACACAGCGAATTTTTAGTTTACAATTTCGATTCCTGGAACTTGTCGATTTTTCTCGTAGTGTATTTTTGTCACAGGAAAGTTTTTAAATACCCGATAAAATGCTTCTCCTATTTATATAGGTGTTAAGCGTTTTTTACGAAAACAAGGATGGATTACATAGGAATTATTTCTCAGAAAATGATTTATAAAAATTCGCAAACAATTGGAAAGACTTTTTTGACCGCCAAGAATTAAAAAAAAAATTAATATCAGAAAAATTTAAAAGCTCTAAATCTGAAATTTTTTCAACTTTTTTTTCGAGCGCTGGTAACCAAGCTCTGTTTCTCTCGATTCCAAATTATTTATACTTTTTTAGGATTTCAATACGCTACTTTTTCACATAGTAACGAATTCGAATACTAGATTTTTTTTATTTTCAACCCATTTTTTAGACATTTCTTTGGTGACGAGTAAAATATCAAAATGTCCAAGAAATATTTCTAAGTGCAGTCGTCGAAGTCTCCGGAAAGTTTACAACTATCAAAGCAATCGGAACTATATTATGTGTGGGTTTGTGTGGGATCTTAATATAAAAATGAAGTGGATGTTACATATATTCTCAAGTCTTTTTTGAGTCACACAAGTGACATCTTGGAACGCATTAACATAATACAGATGATGTCTGTTGGTAAACATGATTCACAACACAAATGATGGAGATGAATGGAATCTAAAAATTAGGTCTTCAGTGCCCTTAGTTAGTCGTTCCTAAATGTGTTTTCAGGGAAAGTTAGGGAAAGGTCCGATATTTTGGAAACCATAGTTTTGCAAAAGTCAAGAAATTTCTATAAGAGGCACTTCAAATAACTGTCAAAGATAATAAATTTGAAATTGTTTTATTCCGTTTATAAAAGATTCTATGTTGAAAATTTTACAAGATTAAAATTCCGGCCTTTGAATATTAATGGTCAGTGGAAATGAGAAATTGGTCAGAGAAAAGTTAGGGAATTTTGAAAATGAAATTTGCGGTTAGTAATTTATTTTCCTTGTATTTCTATTTCTTTTTTTTTCTCTTGCTTCCTACTGACGATTGTATTTTTAGTAAAAAATTGTATTATCTGGTTGCAAATTCAACAATTTTGTTAAAAAGTGATACTTTTTGGTTGAAAATTCCTCTTTTTGGGTAGAAAATTAAACTATTTTGGCAGAAAATGAACTTTATTGTTGAAAATTCATATTTTGGTGTTGATATTTCAACTACATTTTTTTTTAATTCAACAACTTTTTGAAAAATCGTCTTTTTGGTTTAAAAATTCATGTCTTTTGGTAAAAATGTCGTCGTTTTTAGTTAAAATTGCAACTGTTTGGTTGAAAATTAATCCTCTTTGGTTGAAGATTCAACTATTTTGTTCGAAAATTCGTTTTTTTTTTTCTATTTAAAATTAAAATCTTTTTTGACTGAAATATTTACTAGTACATTATTTGTTGAGAATTCATCTTTTTTTGGTTTAAAATTCAATTAAATGATTAAAGGTTAAACGAATTTGTTAACAAATAATTTTGTTGTTTAAGATTCGTAATTTTAGTTGAAAATTAATTTTTTAAACTGAAAATTGAACTGCTCCAGTTGAAGATTCATAATTTTAGTTGAAAGTTGACTGAAAATTAAACTATTTTGTTGAAAATTCATTTTCTTGGTAGAAAATTAATATTTGCGGGTAGAAAATTCAACTATTTTGTAGAGAATTCATCTTTTTGATTGAAAGTTGAACAAAAAGTCGTCTGTTTTGATCGAAAATTCAAATGTTCTGTCGAAAATTCTTCCTTTTAGATTAAAAATTTATCTTTTATTGCAGAAAAGTTTTCTTTTTCGTTGAAATAAATATAAAAAATTTTAAAATTTGAAATTTTTTTATTCCGTTTATAAAAGATTCTATGTTAAAATTGTTAAAAGATTTAAATTCTGGTCTTTGAATATTAATGCGGAAGGAAAATGCAAAGATGGTCAGAGAAAAGTCAGGGAATTTTTAAAATGAAATTTTGCGGCCAGAACTCTTTAGAAAATGTGGTTATTAAATTTGAATCAGTGATATTTTCACTGAATTTAAGGGGTTACATAGGTAAATCCCTCAAAAAAGAAAGGTGAAATTCATGAGTGAATTGACAGTAATAATAATACAAGTAAAATAAAATATTATAATATATTAAAATAAATTAAGTATAAAAGTTTTAGAAAAATTAAATATTGGCTCATTTATAGCCAAGACGTAAAAATGTTTTGCAAAAAAAGTTGTGTACATCATCAAGAACATAAATTTAGCTTTCGCGCCAACCAAAATTTCGCCCAAAAAATTGAAAATTGCAGAAATGGCGCACATTTTTTATTGGTTAACATGAAAATTGTTCAAAAAATGGTTAGTTTTTATTTATAAATCGGGATTTTTTTTAGAAATCTGGTCGAATTTCTAATGGAACTTGGCTAAAATATGCATGCCCTCATTCAGAAATTTCAAAATTTACTAATTACTTAACTTTCGGTGAAAATGTCACTGACAACCAATGATTTCTCACTATATGTTAATCAGTGCAAATTCTTGTTGGCTTGATTACAAATTACAAATTTACAAATTTTTTACTAATACAAATTTAAGGAGTAGCCGTTTTTTTTACAATAAACAAACTTTTGGTGCAGGCCTTTGACTTTATTTTTGTAAAGATTTTTTGTATTTTCTCTTTGTGCAACATTATTTCAAGGCAGTAGTTTCGTTTCTGTCACGAACACATGAGGCAGCAAGTGCAGAAAATTACGCGGATGTTTATTTAAGGGCAGAGTACGCATATCTGTTGAGAAAATGGTTTCCTTTATGCAGCGTGTCAAGTCACCTGCTAAAATAAGATGAACAATAAATCTTTCAGGGAAATTTATTAATAAATATGGTCGTGGAAAATTAATATTTTATATAAATTCGACAATGAATTAAATACAGATTTAGTTTCACATTTCGCGAAATAACATGATCGACAAAATATGTTGAAACAATTTTTCATCTGTTAAAAAATAAAAATAAGTAAATAGTGTTGACTAAAATTATAAACACAGAATATGGCGTAATACAAAACTTGTTTGATGTGATACCAACATTGGGGTTCACTTATCATACTTGTTATGTAAAATACTCGCTGTGAATGACACAGAACTACACGGAAAAAATTTATCCGTAAAAAAGTCACGAACTAGTAGCTAGGTCTCGGATATGAGAAAAATTCGTCGGATATTTATGTATTTTCGTAAATAACCTGCGAACTTTGAGAAAGATTGACGAACTCGATGTGAAAATTCTAAAACGGTTCATCACTTTTTTTTTACGTGAATAATTACAAAAATATTACGAGTGATTGGGAAAAGATTCTCAGAGCACTCACGAGCTTGCCCGACAAATCTGGGAACTCGACCTAAGTCTCCCTGTACGTGGCCCACGCACACACGCGCGGTGCGTGTGTGCGCTCGTATGTGTGCCTCGAGCTCGTCGGATGAGTGGCTAGAAGTTTTATAATACCTATTTTGTTTGGCCTCGATGGCTGCGCTTGTTTACGCACTCCTGGTTTATGTTTAGAAACTGGTGAGTCAGCAGTGTTTGAGGTTCGAATCTTCTGAGTTGCGAATTTATAAATTAATATAAAATTAAATCGCACAAATAAAATTTTTCCTCTTTTTATTTCAGTCTGAAATTTTCAGGAACTGTTCGTAGGAAATTCGAACTGTACGTAAGAAACTTCGAAATTTATCCATATATTTCTCATAGAAATAAGGATTTAATGTTTCATTTTTTTATCTCGTATCCGAGACCTAGCTACAAGTTCGTGACTTCTTCACGGATAAATTTTTTCCGTGTAGAATTCACAATGCAGTACACATTTTAAAATTCGTAAATATGTACTATAAATTCTTTTTGCTGGTGTAAATTTTAATTTATTTCACATATATTACATCTAAGCATCATCCTTAGTAATTGATCAATTTCAAATTCAAATATATTCAAAATTGGGCCATTTCTAATTGAAACTTGCTCAGTTATGTAAATGAATTCAAATTGAACAATTTTAAGTCTCAACATTGAAATCGAATTATTTAAATTAAAACATAGAAAACATTAATTATTGTACGATTTTAAGTTCAAAAATTTATTTATTTATTCATTTGAGCGGTTGGATGCAATAACAGCCTATTGGCAAGTTCAGTAGTTGCTTGTTTTACTTCCTCATAGAGGAAGATTTGTAGTCATTACAATTTTAAATACTCTGAAACCTGGGTTTACGTCGGTCTTAGAGTTTAGGTCCTCGGAATTTTGGTGGCCAACAGCAGCGTAGCGACAGAGTGGGCAGTACCCCCAGCGCGTTAGTTGCGTCAGGCTGCGCCAGTTGTTAGCATGCGTCCAAATCCAGCAGAAATAGTTCCTACGGCCCTTAATGTAGTTTGGACTCCCTGGATTTATGATCAAGGTAACTGGAAGCGATGCTCCAAACCGTACTTAAATCCCGGTTCCAGTGTATTTTTAAAATGATTTAATTGAGCATTTCTCAGTTCAAATGTCTATTGCAACGTTCTAAGCGATAGTCTGTCGCCCTTTTTTGTTAACACGACTTAAAGACGATTGGAGATGAATTGATTATGATGAAATTTGGAGGACTTATTTTTACCACTAATGTCTCAAAACTGATGCAAGGATTTGTACAAATATTCATTGTATTTCTTTCTAGCACTTTATAATGTTTCAAAAATGGGTATTTTATAGTAAAACTTTCTCCATAATATAATTCAAAGTTGATATAAAAATGTAAAAGATCCCTTGACTCGAGGCAAATTGATTGACCTATAATATTAATACGTTTTATTAAAAATTAAGGAAGTTATGGTCATTTATAATATTTAAAAAAATCTGTTTTATAGTATAACTTTTTTCATTTACATAATTCAAAGTTGATGTAAGAATATAAAAGACTCCTTGACTCGAAAAGGCTCGATTGACATATTATATTATTACACTTTAATAAAAAGTAAGGAAGTACTTACAGTCATTTATAATATGTTTAAAATTGTTTCTTACAGTAAAAATGTTTCCATTAACAAACTCATCCATTCATGCTTCCTCTATGAGGAAGCAAATACTTTGTCTACTTAATCATTGTGAGGAAGTAAAGTTTTCATAAAATGAGCATCATAATATTATAAATACAAGCAAAGAGTAAACCCCGCGATCGAATTCACGGCTGGTTTCATTTGTTCTTCATGAAATTATGTGCAAAACAAATGAAAATAAGTGACTTGTGAAAATACAAGTAGGCTTTTATTGCACCTAAGCGCTCATTTATTTATTTAAGAAAGCACAAGCCCAAAGTCGATTTTGTGTATAATTCAAGAGAGTATTTTACTTGAATCACGCAAAAGAGTTTGTTAATTCAACCAAAATATTTTGTTGAAAGCATCTTAAAAGCGATGGACGCATGCGCACTTGGTACAATCACGTACTCTAATTTAAGATAACAGTCCACGTGGGAGTGTCCGTGGCGTTGCGAAAAAAACATAAAAATGTAATCCGTTTCCCTCGCGGTGATCCTTATCAAAATAAGTGATCCGGAAACAATCGATTGGGATTAAGTGATTCTATGAAAAATACGTCAGATTACTTAAATCTGTGTGATTAGCTAAGATTGCGTGATTAAGTTTTTGATAAAACAATAGAATGATTTTTTGAATCAAATAAACTACTAAATAATTCACACAAGATAACACAATTCCATGATAAGCCATTTACAATGTAAATTGTGCTGGCTTCTTTATGATTAGATGAACTACAAGTTTTTGTTAAATCAACCAAAATCTTTTCTGGGACCAGCAAAAATACCTATGTTGAATATTAATAAAAATATTCTCTTGGATCGAGCATAATCTTCGTTTGGATTAACGAAAAGTTTTACTTTAATCAACCAAAAAATACGGTATAATCGAGCAAATTTTTCTAACTAAAAAATTCTCTTGGGTCAACCAACTATTTTGTTGTCCATATAATAACCATATTGTAGGGTTGATTCAACAAAAATTTTGTTCATTCAACCAAATCTTTTTCTGGGTGCCTTAACATCTAGATGTTTCAGATTAACATTTTATGTGACACGAGTATGGTTTCCTCGATTTCTGTATTTGATTTGGAGCAGCAAAGTAGGTCTTTGTGGATGGAGGGGTAGTTTACCGGCCTAGGCAGAGAAAGTCCACTTTGACGGCGTATGCGCATGCGTATTCGTTACTTCGCTCCACGTGCACTGTTCTGTGCGATACTTTTCCCTTTAAACTAACCTGAAACGTGAGACGTAATTTCATGAGAAAACTTGAAAACCATACTCTTATTACAGAAAGTGTCGTGTGTACCGAGGCAGCGAAGTCTTTTTACGGCCGAGCGTGAGTTTGCAAGAATGAGTCGCAGCCGAGGCGTACAAGAGTTATTGTAAACACGCGCTCGGCCGTAAAAAGACTGTTGCGCTGCCTTGGTGCACAATCTACTATAATGTTTAACTGTTGGACAGTGATCTAGATGTTAAAGGTTAGCTTATGTGGACATTGAAGATATGAAATAGAGAGCGTTCTTACCTCGAAGTATTTTTTGAAAAAGAAACAGCACTTTCGTCAACCATTTTAATTTATAGCATTATTATTAATATTTTTAAACAAAATATTAGCAATCATAATTTTACCGTAAGTTCACATACGACTCGAAATGACATTGAACGATATAATAAAATCTGTAGATATTAAAAACCATGCACGTGACCATGCAACAGAATGCTCGGATTGTTTGGCACTTCAAAGTTTTTATTTTTTTGAGAAAGAGATAACTTTCTTCAATTATTTTACTCCACGCGCGATGCAATTTAAATTTAATGATATGAATTAGAGATCCTAACAAAATTTCCTTTTAAAATAAATTACATGCATAAGTGCTTGTTATTTCCATTGAGGGCACACTCACCATTCACTTTTCTTGTTACTCAAGTGCATATATAAACTTTCATATTTATCGCTATTTACTTAACAGTGCTTAACTGCTTACAGTCTCCTCATGTCCTTAACTCTCAATAATTTGGCACAAACTAGTAGATTGCAGTAGGTTGAAGTTTCAAGGATTTGCCAACAAAGTGAGACCACGACATACAAAGGAATGGATCATAATTTTCATGCACATACATTGTATAAATGTACATTGTATAAATGGATGTAGTCCACATATGTAGTATGCAGCAAATTCTTGCACTTCGCCCAGGGGCCTTTGAGTGTTTAGCAACTCTCTCGCCTCGTTGATTAGATTTAAATGAATTCAGAATCGAGGGAAACGCAAACTTGAAATTAATCGCCTTTCTGCTCGAGCAAACTCTTGCTTCCTTCTCTTAATAGCGAAGCGGAGCTTCCAAAAATAATGTTGTTGCTTCAGCACAATATCAGTTCAGAAGCAGATGTATGTCCGTAGGGTCCTGTGAAAATTCGACTTTCGATTTGTTCGTTTTCCGGAAGGAGAAATTCCTTTTTTTTTCAAATTGGTCAGGATTAATACGTGCTCCCGGGCTTTTTAAATTAACAATTTTAATAGGAAAAGCTCGGTTTCCCAAAAATGGAAAAAAGAAGTACTTATTAACCGACGGCGGTAGCTAAGTGGTGATTCTCGTCTCGTCGAGATCTCGAATGTTAAGCGCGGACGGGCGCGGTTAGCGGTCGGATGGGTGGCCAATTCGTGATTCTCGTTTAAGCGTCTTTTATTGCGTATCGAGCGGGGGAGGTTTGATGCCGAGGATGAATGTGGGCACTCGATGTTATCGAATATCTACATCCAAACTCGTCTGTCGGTAACCGGCTGTGCTCAGGGTTTTTGGTTTTCTGCAGTTTTCCACTTCTCTGACCAAATTTTCAGGCGAAAACCACACGATTCAATGTCTGATGATCTCCTGTGGGAGTGGGATTTTAGATATATGTAAAAACCCGAAAACGGTATACAAGTAGTAAAAAAACTAATCTAA
Source organism: Andricus curvator (assembly GCA_932195095.1). Classification (NCBI taxonomy): domain Eukaryota; kingdom Metazoa; phylum Arthropoda; class Insecta; order Hymenoptera; family Cynipidae; genus Andricus; species Andricus curvator. The sequence continues at coordinate 2,108,801 of CAKNYM010053500.1, read as the reverse complement.
TCTAAACTGAAGTAGGGTAAGGAGGGGCAGCGCCGACCAGTTAACAGTCAATGATTTTTTTAAAGTTAATAAGATGTGGAATTGATCCATTTTTTTCCTATTTCGAGTCCTACATTATTGTACATCATAATTCTATAAGTAACAATTATATGAATAAAACAATGATTTAATAATTGAATTATTTCTGACAAGCTGTATTTCGTCGGCTTTGCCCCACACCGGAGGGCAAAGCCAACCGCAGCTTTTTATGAAAATCAAAACATCTGAAGAGTGGAAAACATGATGTTCCGCGTCTGTGGTATTTTATGTATTGGAAAAATTACCTTTAAACATATTCAGCAAGAAGAATAAGTAATTTTTAATAAAAATAGTGATAGCTGTGATATAACCTCTTATTAGTTGACATTCAACTAGAGACGGAGTACGCGCAAAGGTTTCTACCGTACCAGTACAGAACACCCGCTCTACCGACGGATTGAAAATAATAATATATAACAGAGTTTCTTGCATGTAGCCCAGAAGATAAGTGGCTGTTCTACATTACCGATGACTTATCGACCAAACTTATGATACGTTTATAACCTAAGCACGTGTAAACTATTATTTTGGTCGGGCTTGCCCCACTGGTGAGGCCTCAATTATTTACGATATTAAATACACTTTGGACTTGTATTACGTTCAATTATTATAATGACATAATTTGATATTGTTTTATCTGTCAAGATGTCAAATTTTCATACTGTAAGTATTGCCATTAACGTCGAAAACTTTACATTTCTGCCAGCGAATCTTCCATTCTTTCGTTGTCAAAACTCTTTTCTGCATAATTTTTCTTTTACAACGTCAATTTTCAAGATATCAGTAAGTAACGCTATCTCTATAATAAAACAGATTTATTTAATGCAAAGTAGAATGAAAATTGTTAAATAATAGCGATGTTATAAGCAAAGTTACCTTTGCCCCACCGGTCGGCGCTGCCCCTCCTTACCCTACTTTTTATTAATTTTTTACCAATTAAAGTTTAGTCACCTCTTGAGGAATGTTCAAGTCATAATTTTCAACTGATAAATTTTAATGTTGCCCCCCCCCCCCCCCAACCCTTGTATTGTGTCCGAAAAATGACCCAAAAAATGCAAAATAGCAGTCCTATGTAAAATTCATGCTAAAGGCGGTATTAAAAAAAAAAATTCAACACGAATTATTTTCATGCGACAAGCGGAAAATTTTGAAGTATTTTTAAACTTATTTTGAATTGTTTAAACAATTATTATTTATTTAAACCATTTCGCCCCTTTGAATCGTGAAAAGTTATAATTTTTTTGGATTCATGATACAGTTGATGAATTCGAAGAGTAATATTTCTTGTTTAACATACCCGGTAATTACTTAAACAATTGTCTTTTGTTTAAATAATTGTTTCTTCTGCAAATCGTGAAAAGTTATTATTTTCTGGAATTAATGACACAATTAACGAATGTTAAGAGTAATAATGATATTTGGCAATTATTTAAAAACTTTTAATTTGTTAAAATAATTTTTCCTCTGTAAATCTTGAAAATTTATTACATACTTATTATTATTAAATAATAACTTTTTACAAATTACAGGAAAAATATTGTTTAACCTAATTTAAAAAATTCTTTAAATAATTGACAAATATCCTGAACAAAAATGAAAATTGAACTATTTGGTTAAAAATTCAACTATTTTTTTTAAATTTTAGTGGAAAACGCAACAGGTTTTGGATAAATTTTAATCTTTGTTTTTTTAAGTCGACTGTTTTATAAAAAATTCGACTTTTTAGCTTGAAAATTCAACTATTTGGTTGAAAATGCAACAGTTTTGGTCGAAGTTGAATTTTTTTTTTAATTTTACGTTTTGGTGGAAAATTCATCGTTGCAGGTAGAAAATTAAGAATTTGATCTAAATTTCAATTATATTGTTGAAAATTCAAGTGTTTGATTAAAAATTCGTCTTTGTTGTTGAAAATTCAACTGTCTTCTAAAAAATGCAATTATTTAATTGAAAATGCAATTGTTTTTGGTTAAAGTTTATTCTGTTTTGTTTGAAAATTCGACCATTTAGTTGAAAAGTCATCTTTGTAGGTTGAAAAATCAACAGTTTGGTTAACAATTTAACTATTTTGTTGTTAAAAATGTCATTATTTAGTGAAGAATTAAACTATTTTGTTAAAAAGGCATATTTTTCGGTCGAAAATTCAACTGTTTTTTTTAATCCTCCTTTTGCATTAAAAATTCATCTTTTATGGTAGAAAGTCATCCTTTTTTGTTGAAATAAATAAATGTTTAAATCCAAAATAGTTTTATTCCGTTTATAGAATATGCTATCTTAAAAATGTTACAAGATGAAAATGCTTGTCTCTGAATATTAATCAGGGTGTCCAGCGACCTTGAAAACCTGGAATTCTCCTTGAATTTCGTTCAAACCTTGAAAACCTGGAAATCTCCTTGAATTTTTCACGAGAACCTTGAATTTCAATTTTTGTTTTACTTTTAAAACTCTTTTGTTCATTACAGAATAAAGAGATTTCGAGGCACTTTTTGTAGACTGTACGAATTATTTTATAGATTGCAATGAACATTGTGAATAGTTCTGTAAGTTTTTAATTTCTTCTCCGCTAATATAAAATGTTAAAGTATACATTTTTTTGTGATATTCAACTTACTCAAAGACTTGAAAAGGATTTCAAGGATTTGAAAAAGGTGTGTAGACAAGATTTCAACGATTTCACAAAGATTTCCAGGGTGTCCAGCAACCTTGAAAAACCTTGAAAACCTGGAATTCTCCTTGATTTTTTTTAAACCTTGAAAACCTGGAAACCTCCTTGAATTTTTCACGAGAACCTTGAATTTGAATTTTTTTGCTTTCAAAACAGTTATTTTACTGAAATGTGAAGAGTAATTAAAATCTTTTAGTCTATTTTGAAAGAAAAATATTGTTTAGAAGAAATATTGATACTGAAAAGGTTTTTATTTATCAAGATATAATTTATCTTTTTTCCATTACAGAATAAATAGATTTCGAGGCACTTTTTCTAGACTGGTGCCAATTATTTTATAGATTACAATTAACAGACTTTAATATTGTGAATAATTCTATAAGTTTTTTATTTCTTCTGCGCTAATACAGAATGTTAATGTATACATTTTTTTGTGATATTCAATTCACAAATTATAAAAATTATTAGTTGAAAATTTCGATGTTAATTCCGTTTTAGAATTATAATGAGCCATGGCCATATGATTTGAAATAATTCAATGATTTCAACGAATACGAAAGGTTTCACAAACAAAAATTTAAGAAAGATTTCACAAATATTTCAAATATTTCATAAAAAATGTATTAAAGAGTTTTAAAAAATACAAGAATTTCAAAGATTTCAAAAAGGGTACAGTAC
>CAKNYM010053500.1:2059379-2100143 GCA_932195095.1 Andricus curvator | reverse complement strand
CCCAAAAAAAAATTCAACCAAAAATGGAAGTTAACTTTCAGTTGAAACCATTAATTTAAAAAAAAAAGAATTTTCAAAAAAATTGTTGAATTTTGAAACAGCGAGATGAATTTTCAACTGAAATTATGAATTTTCATCAAAATAGTTGAATCCTCAGCCAAAAGAGATTATTAATTTTGAACCAAACAGTTACATTCTCAGCCAAAAAAGATATGATTTCTACCAAAAACATTAATTTTCAACCAAGAAGATAAATTATCTACCAACAGGATGAATTTTCATCAACATATGTACATGAATTCTCCTCCAAAAAGATGAATTTTCTACCGAAAAAAGATGATTTTCAATTAAATATTTAAAATCTCTATTATTAAAAAAGGTACATTCTATATAAAAAATGGGATAGTTAAATTTGCAGTTAAAAAAAAATAATTAAAAGAATAAATTAAAAAAAAAGCAACAAAATAGTTCAATTTTCAACCAAAGAGATGAATTTCCATCTAAAATGGTCAATATATCAACAGAAAAAAATTAATTTTCAACTAAATAATTAAATCCTCAGCTAAGACTGATTATTAATTTTCAACCAAACAGTTGCATTTTTACCAAAAAAAATTTTTTTTCATCAGAAAAGAGATGAATTTTGCACAAAAACGCTAATTTTTTATCTAAGAAAGCTAAATTTTCAACAACAAAAAATTAGTTTTCAAGCTAAAAAGTCGAATGTTGTCGAAAACATTTAACTTTTAATCCCGAAAAGGTGTGTTTCCAACAAAAAAGGTAATTTTCAACCAAGACAACTGAATTTTCTACCAAATAGTTGCATTTTCAACCAAGAAAGATTAATTTCCAACCAAAAACATAAATTATAAACCAAATAGCTGAATTTCAACGAAAAAAATTATTAATTTTCAACCAAATAGTTGCATTTTGAACAAAACAGTTGCACTTTCAAGCAAAAGAGACAAAGAACGTTATTTTTCGACCAAGAAAGCTACATTTTCAATTAGAGTTGAGTTGTCAACCAAAAAAGATGAACTTTCTATTCAGAGAGACGAATGTTCAATAAAACAGTTGAATTTTCCAACAAAAAATATGACTTTTCAACAAAATAGTAGAATTGTCAAGAAAATAATAAAATTTTTAACAAAAAAAAGATGAATTCTGAACCAAAAAAAGAATTAACTTTCAACCAAGAGGAATTAACTTTCAACCAAAAATAGTTGGATTTTCTTATTGGCGTCTATTAATTCAGTTCCTATTTAAGCAAAAAATAAAAAAAAAAAATAAAAGGGGGAAGTTTTTTTTTAATGGGGGAAAAACGGGGAATTCTTTTAATTTTTTTTTTAGGTATAATTTAGAATAAGATGGAATAATGTGACAAAAGTGGCATTTTCCTTTAAAAATGTTACTATAGTGACTTTTTCTTTAAAAAGTGACTAAAAAGTGACTTGAGTGACTGTCTTATAGACATATTATATTGCAATTTCGTTATAAAATATCTCACATTCCTAATCTAAAATGCCTGAATTGCCAATGGTATGAAAATAAATTCATTGAGCTTACAGTAGTCAGGCTTAAATCATGCAATCACGAGATATCAATTTCAACACCGACAAGTTAACGCCTGACAAAGTATAGAGACTACTTGAGCGATTGCGGAAGTATTTCAAAGTCGATATAACCTAAGCGAGCGACAAGTACATTGTACATTATTTACTTGCGCAGATTAGATCCATTACACTGATATCGACTTTGATATAATATTTAAAACTTCAAATGGGATTGATTAAAAAAAATTCAAATTGCTACTATTTAAATTTTAAAATCTTTAAGTTCCAAAATAATGTTCAATTTTGAATAATACTGAACTAAAAATTGCTTAGTTTTAAATGTCTTATTTTAAAATTGTTTGATTTTTAAGACCTCAACTTTGAAATTATTCCGGTAGGTAGGCTTGAATTAGAACATTTCAATTTTTAATTCTCCTTTTTCTTAATTGTTGAAACGCAAAACGTTGCAAAAATGAAGAGGTCAGGGAGTAAATGAGTAAGGCCGGTTCTAAACACAAATTCCTACCTTACCGACATCGAGACCGTTCCAGAGCTGAAGTGGTTCGTCTCCGTGCTAAGTTTCTAAATTGTTCTCGAATGGTCCCAATGACGTCACAAAATGATATTGCGTAATTATGAGAGACGGATTTGCGTAAATAATCGGCCTTCCTCATCTACTTCAAGGGCCAAATTAAAAAATTTACAATTCTTATTTCCGGAATGGTTAATTTTGCTTGATTTCGATTTTGTATTGCCCAAAAATAGTTCAATTTGGAAGGTTACATTTTGAAGATTTGCAAGAAAATCATTAAACTTTTAATATTCTAATTTTTACTTTTTAATGTATCAAAATGAGAATTGTTCCATTCAGAAAACTTTAATTTCCAATTTAGTTCACCAGATGTGTACACTACGGGCGAAAATTATCTACACGCCTATTTTTTAGATGTTGCAAAAAGTTCCTTAATTTTTATAATATTAACATGAAAATTTTCCCTCAATATAACATTAAAGGTAATAAGATTCTGCATCTAATAAGCCCATGTTTAAGGAAACATGGAAATTTAATCAAAAGACATTGCAAATAAACTCCAAATTTATGTTTTTGAAAAACTGGAATAACTCTGGAAACAATCAACATCTTTCAAAGTTCTTGGGCTTATTTTACAAGTAAGTTTCCGTCGTATTCGGCTTGATTATTAAGATATGTTTAGAATTTTTTCCATAGATTCTACACTGGGGTAAGACTTGGTGCAAAAGATTCGCAATATTTCAAATAACGATTATACCCACTACATGATTGGAAAAAAAATAAAAACGATATAATATTTTAATAAATATTACTAAAATTTATTTAAATATTATGCATGATGCTTTTTTAACAAATTTTTGTAAGTATTTACACATTTTTGAAATTGAGAAAATAAAACAATTGAGAAAATACTATAGAGATTTACCTTTAAAAGGAGCCCAAATTGTTCAACAAATGTTAATTATTTTCAGGGTTATTCCAATTTTTGGAAAACATATACATTTTACGTTTTTTGTAATATTTTTTTAATGAATTGACTTGCCTTCAACTTGGAATTATTAGACGTGTAATTTTATTACCTTTAATGCTATTATAAGGAAAACGTTTCATGTTACTATGCCATAAAAATTAAAGCTCTTTAGCAGCAGCTCAAAAAATAGGCGTGTAGATCATTTCTGCTGGTAGTGTATTTCACCTCAAATTTTTATAGTAATTTATCAAATGAAGGAAAATATTCATGACTTATTTTGTTCATTAAAATATTACCTGCAATTATTTTTCGATGAATTTAATTCAAAATAAGGTAGAAATAAGCTAGCTAGCTAGAGAGCTTGAAATTATTTATTTAATTAACAATTATTTCATGAAAACTTAACTGTGTTTTAGTCAGCACGATCCAAATCTAATTATAGATAATATTTTAAAGAACAAGATAGGCTGTCAGTCATGAAGAATTAATCAAAATTACGATTATTTTCTCAAGCGAAAGAAAAAATATCAAATAACTAATGTTAAATAAATAACTACATATTCTACTTTTTCTTCCTAATCGCAGATAGATTTATCTTCTAAAAATTGTTATATTTAACAATGTAGCTTTTTTCTACTTTATCTTTTTATTTTTTAGTCGAGAATCAGAGAGAGAAAAATTGGATTGCTGTACATATCGTATGGGAATGATACCATCAAAGTTTTTCGACGATTGCGTAAGTTCTTTTAATGAAGAAATTTTGCCAATCATTTAAGAAGATATTGCAAAAATAGTGCAAATGTCAATGTTTTCATAAAATTGTAATCAAATCTAATATAATCAACATTTTAAACAGTTGATACAAAAAAGTTGGCAAAATTCGAAGACTTCTCACTTTAGTAAAATAATATTAAACGGCAAATGAATATATATTTATAATTAATTTGATAGAAACGTCATTATTAACTATTTCATATATTCTACAAAAATATTTTTAATAAACATTGAAGTTATTTTTATTAGTTTAAAAATACTAGGTTAGAAAGCTGGAAATATTACTTAGAAAATAAAGTTAATTTTCCATTGCATATTTTTTAATTTTGGACCACACACTTTTAATGTGAATAAACCATAAAATTGTACTTTATAAAACTAAATACTTATTGTTATTAACACATTTTATTTTGTAGAACTTACTAAGGTTTCACGTTTATTTAATTAGCAGAGTTTATATTTTAATGTACGTTCGTTCCCTAAGTTCCCTAGTATATAAAAATTTATGAAAAACACTCTACGTAATTTTTGACGACTCCTTAATTGCTTATTTATTTATTAATCTTTCGTGAATTTATGATTATTACATTTAATAATAATACTAATATGGCTAGGTACGGCAAGCACTATGATCGCGTTTATAAACATCTGTTTACAATAAAATTAGTTTAAATTTTGTTTTTAGTTCTTCGCAGACTTGAAAATGTCTTACGTAATACATGGTTTTTAGGACGTACCCCCCATGTAAAACCACATAGAAAAATCGTTGATCTAGCCCCGCATTCAAAAGACTACGTATTTTTGACACGGCCCTTTAAGTTAGTGCGAGTTTATAAAAATTCACCTTTAAAATTATTCCAATCGACATTGGGAAATTTTTAATATATTAGATTTTATATAAATTTTGAGAAAACATTGAAATTTGCACCACTTTTGCAATATGTATTTTTTTTTAATTTGACAAATTGGCTTTATCCTGGCTCTTTGTATAGGAAATTCCGATAACTTTCAACCTATTTAAGAGAAACCATTTTAACTTTCATATAATTAACATTAAAAGAACTTGAGCAATCGAGTCATACTCGTTATTTTATCACTTCAGTCTGTGATAAATAAATAATTGTTTTCTCCACGACATAAATTTTGTATATAGTTATCAATATTACGTTAAATTTCCCATTTCTATGCGTTGCGTTTTTTTGGGACAAATTACAAAAAGACATCTTTAAGGCCATGTTATACATTAGTCACGTGACCCAGCCAGTCCTGAGATCGATATTTTTTGTCCCATATTTGAAAATAAAAGTTAAAATAAAGCGGAAAAAATTTGGGAAAATATTAATAAATATAAAAGGACAGTGTGTGGTAAAGCATAGCGTTGGGAAAGAAAAAAAAGTTATTATTTGCATAACAAATATGGACCGGCACAATGCAGAAGTTTCTTCTCGGTCGGTAAGGAAGAATATCCGCTGTTGTGAATTTCTTTATTCATTACATTTTTTTCTTCAACATTTCGAGTCAAATGTTGTATACAAACGCAGATTACTGTTTCCTGATGCTTTCCCCAAAGTTTCAACTCGATATCTCATTTTGTGTGGACATGAGTTGTTGCACAAAAAATGCCGATATTGCTCCGGTTTGATTTTCTTCAAAAATTTTTTTTCTAAATTTCTAGCATAATGTTGTATACAAACATAGATTATTGTTTCCTGAGGATTTCCCCAAAATTTCAAGTCGATATCTCATTCGGTGTGGACGTGAGTTGTTGCAAAAAAAATTATCGATAATTTAGGTCACGTGACTCATGTATAACATGGCCTTAAATTGGTCGGGAGAAAAAATGTGGTCGGGACAAAACCGAGAAAACGCGGGAATTTCAAATTGCCTGACCACTAGACACCCTGAGGACTAACCTTACGAAGTGATTAAAATTTTAAAGGCTTCTAAGATTCCACTGACAACCCTGAGAATTTCTAATTGAGAATTACATATCTGAAATGTACAATTTCTTGCAGACTTTACACTTTGTCCACATTATAAATTGACTTTTATGCTGATGTGGATGAGAAAGGTCATTCCTTTTTTTTCACAAAGACATGTTTGTAACGCCCCAGTGACACGATGGCTCAGTTTCATCGTGATGAAAAAAAGAGGAGGCTCAATGATACGTAATGTATTCCGGAATTTCGTAATAGAACTCCCAAAGTACCCAGCGTTGTTTATCGGCAAAGTGGCCTCTGTCGTTCAATACTTTGCCAGTGTATACATGCAAAACAGGAGACTCACGTAGTACCAACACGATGTACACATTCTATTGTGTACTGTATCTGTCCACCTGACTCTGACGTCAGGACCAAAGAAGAGGTTGAACGAACTTTACTACTTACTCTGTGGCTTGTAGGTGGCTATGTGTGGATAAATGTATGTGTGTATCAATTTATGTATGAATGCATGTATGTATATATGAATGTATGTATGTTTGTATGTACGATCGTACAAACTCTGGGTACTGGCTCGTTCCACCCACTATCTACTTGTCAGGTTACAGTCCACGGTCAAATTACTGCCAGATTACATCAGCGGTAAATCGCAGATTACCGGAAAGCCTTTTTTACATCACTTTTTTTCAGGTCATATGAGCAGCTTTCGTACTTCACTTCTCCCTCATCGAAAAAGGATAGAATAGAATTAAAGGGGACAGAAAAGGATTACAAGAGATGGAAAGAAATAGAAAGGATTCAAAAGAGACAGAAAGTTTGGAATAGAAATGGATAACAATATCAGGGTGGCAGCAGGTCAGGGAAAACTTGGATATCAGGGAAAAGTCGGGGAAATTTTCTTGGTCGGGGAACGGACATTATAAGCGACTAACGGGCATATAATAATCTTATTTTGATGTTTTGTGTTTCTAAAATTTAAATCAGGGTGTCTAGTGTCCTGGAAATCCTTGAAAACCTGGAAAAGTCCTTGAATTCGGTTTTACCTGGAAAACCCGGGAAAAGTCCTTCAATTTTGCTCATGGTTCTGGAATTTTTGTTCTTTTAAAGAAAAAATCGTTTTTTCAACTTTTTCTCTGCTGAACGGAAAAAGATTACCTTTTTAACAAGAGACTGTTTATTTTATCACGGTAAAAATCACAAAGCTACAATCGAAATGATATTTGAATATTAATGGTTAGAGAAATAAAAAATTGGTCGGGCTAAAGTTAGAGAATTTTGAAAATGATGTTTGGGACTAGTAATTATTTCAGTTAGTAATTTATTTGCCTTGTATTTTTACATTCTCATCATAATGAGAAAGTATTGGTTTTATGTGAAAAATGACTTTCGCGGATTCCATCAAATGTCGACGTTTTGAGGCCCCCTGAGTCAGAAAAAATAGTTTTTACGTCGGTGTCTGTCTGTCTGTCGTTGTCGTTGTCGTCGTCGTCGTCGTCGTCTGTATATCGGATAACTTTTGAAAGACTAATCGGATTGTATTGTGCTTTGGCACACAGTTTCAGGGGGCAAAAAAAAAGATCGAGTTCGTTAACCAGCCATTTTGGATAAAAATTCAAAAAGTTAGAGCATTTTCAAAAAATTTTAGGCCATTTTTTTCCAAATTTGAAAATTATATGAGCAGCCGCTTATAGTACTCGAAAATTTAAACAATTTATCCTCACGACTTTTTTTGATAAAAAGAAAATTGTCCGAGTTACAGCATTTTCAAAATCCCCCCCAAAAAAAGAAAAGTAACATTTTCGGCCAAACAACGCACGATACGAAAAAAATTAAAGATAGGAAAAGTGTTTCTTTTCGCACGTTCTACAAGATTATCATAACGACTTTTTGAATTTTCTTGAAAAATCGAAAATTCATATTTTTATTGCACAAGAAATAATGAAAAATCAAAAAAATCAATTTTACGGTCAAACTATGCAAGATACGGTAAATCATGTGTGGACTAAAATTGTGCATTCAAAAAAGATCTACAAATTTCTCATGGGTCACTTTTTGATAGGATGTGTACTTTTTGTTTTATTCGTAAAAAATAACATTAACAGTGAAAAAATCGGCCCGATAAGCGGGCACATTCTCATCAAAACTTTGCTTATTTACTTTATTTTTCATCTCGGGTGTGTTTTTTCACAATATTTCATTGTTTTTATGTTCTCAATACTATTTCTAACGATTGAAACAATAAAATATAATAATAATTCAAACAATTTATTCTGACTGAAAATCTGACTTTTATTTCAGAATGCGTTTTGATCTTTGTTTACTAAAATAATTTCTGTGAAAAAATTCGACTATTACATTTATATTTCAAGAACTATGTTCCAAATAGACGAAATGAATATATATATATATATATATATATATATTAAAAAAAAAAGAGTTATTGGTTCCTCGTTTAGAGGTGGGCCGGGAATGCGCAGATGGAAACATATGAACTCCTATCTAATACAACGCTGTTGAAGGCTGGTGACCTTCTCAGTATAAAACATAAACCAATTGCGACTCTCTCGGTTTCCATTCCTTGTCCTCGCCCCCCCCCCCTCCCCCCGTAACAGAAGTTTTGGTGGGACTGACGTAAGAACTGGACTCTCCACTATACGCCGAATCACTACTTAACTTGGGCATGATTTCGACTCGCAAAACAAATTTCGCGCATAAAGGTGGTAGTTGGGTGTACAATCTAAACATGAATAATACAAACAATAAAGTAGCCTCGGAATGGACTGAAACTTTGATTGAGGTTTTGAAATATGGTCAGGAGTAGATAGGGAATCACATGGTTGTCAAGGGGTCGGTTTGATTATGAATGAAAAAGCAAGATATATGTTCCAAAAACGACTTAAATACTTTTTTTCTCCCCTTTTCAGATAGTTGGAAAAAAATCTTTCTGATTGTAGGATTTATTATAAAGATACGGAAATATACGCTGAAGTAAAGGAATTACCTTCTTCATTTTAAATCAAATACAACTTTAGTCATTTTTATCTGAAGAACATTGAGGCGCGCTGAAACTTGGGAGCGAAGCGAGCCGCGCGCGAAGCGCGCGATGAGAATGAGCCCGCGAGGCGGGCAGATTTTTTTTTCTTTTCTTACAGTTGTTTCATCCTGACGAATAATTGCAGTGAAGAATTTTATTATTTAGTTGCAAATTCAACAATTTTTATTAAAAAGTTATACTTTTTATTTGAAATATCTACTATTACATTATTTGTTGAGAATTCATATTTTTTTATAGAAAATTCATCTTTTTGGTTAAAAATGCCTTTTTTGGTTAAAAAATAATTTTTTAAACTAAAACGTAACTATTTCATTTTTGGCTGAAAATTGATATTTTGATAATTGAAAATTCAATTTCTTGGGTAAAACTTGAACCACTTTGTTCAATTTTGTTTGTTTGAAGGTTGATCTCTTTCATTAAAAATATAAATATTTTGTTGAAAATTCTTTTTTTCATTTAAAATTTATTTTTTTACCTACAAATATAACTTTCCCATTTTTTTTGCTGAAATTTAATCTTTTTAAGTCAAAAATTAGTCTTTTATTGGTAGGAAACTAATCAAATTTGTTGGTTAAAAATGAACTTTTTTGTTGAAAATTTGTATTTTCGGGTTGAAAATGCTGTCTTTTGGCTTGCATGTTCAACAATTTCTTTGACTTTTTTTCCTGTCCTGGCTGAAAAATCTTTATTTGTTGAAAATTCGTCTTTTTTATTAGAAAATTCGTCTCTTTGATAGAAAATTAATAATTTCGGGTTGAAAATTCAATAGTTTTGTAGAAAATTTAATGTTTTTTTTTTGTTTGTTAAAAGTTGACCTACTTTATTAAACATTCATTCTTTGGTTGCAGAATTGCAGATTCATTATTTTAGTTGAAAATTCATCTCTGGTTCAAAATTCAGCTATTTAGTTAACATTTTTTTACTGAAAATTAACCATTTTTAGTCGAAAATTAAATTATTTGTTTGCATATTGGTTTATTTTGTTGAAAATTCGTCGTTTTGGTTAATAATTCATTGTTGTAGGTTAAAAGTTGAACTATTTGGTTACAAATTTAACTATTTTGTTGAATTTTTTTTTTTTAATTTAACTCTTTGGTTGAAAATTTAACTATTTTGTTGAAAATTCGGTTTTTGTTGTTGTTGAAATACCTACTATTTAATTTTTCTTTGAGAATTCGTCTTTTTGTCGAAAAGTCCAATTTTCGTGTTGAAAATTCAACTATTTTTGGTTAAAGTTTAATATTTTTTTGTTTAAAAATAAGACTATCTGGTTGGAAATTCATTTTTGTAATTTCAAGTATTTTGTTTAAAAAATCATGAAAATTCAACTGTTTTGTTGAACATTCGTCTATTTCGACAGAAAATTCGTCCTTTTGGATTTAAAATTCACCTTTTTTGTTAAGAATTGAACTGTCTCCTAAAAAATTCAATTATTTCCTTGGAAATGCAACTGTTTTTAGTTGAAGTTTAATCTTTTCTGTTTAAAATTCGATTATTTAGTTCAAAATTCATCTTTGTAGGTAGAAAACTCGACAATTTGGTTAAAAAATCAACTTATTTGTTGACAATTTTATTATTTTATTGAAAATAAACCTAAATTAGCTTAAAATTCGATAACTCAGTCAAATTTCAACCAATTCTAGAAAAAAAATCTCATTACACACGGTGCTGAACTCGCTTTGATCTTATAAACAGAAAAAAAATATTGAATTTTGAAAGTTTCATTAAATTGTTTTTAAAGTTGAAGAAAAGGGGAACTTTGAATATTTTCTATCGTAGCGTCGTGATATTTCACCTTGATAAAATGAACAATGCCAAAAAAAAAACTTTTGTTTTCTATAAAATCAGATTTTAGGGGCGTATGAGAAATTTCGCATATGGCACTTTTTCAGTTCCATTAGACCTACAATTTCTACTATGTTTCGTGGAAATTATTTTTTTACTGTAAAAAAGAACCTGGAAAAATGTATTTTTTTGTCCTGAAAAACCTGGAAAAGTGCTGGAATTTTTTTTCGAAGAAACAAGTCAGGGATTTTGAAAAAAAATTGCAAATATCAGAAAATTTCTGTAATAAACACTTCAAGTAACTGACAATAATAATCATGGCTGCCCCACAGTCGCACTTTTAGTCACGTTTCTCTCAAATCACTTTTTAGTCACTTTTTAAAGATAAAGTCACTATAATTACTTTTTTAAATGAAAAGATCACTTTAGTCACTTTTCTTTCAAAAAATTAACACATGTGTTAATCACTATTGAATTCAGATCTAAACCTATGTATTTCTGAATTTTCTGGAATTATTTTAAAATATTTTAAGGTACTTTAAAAGATTCCAAGAAATTTTTAATATTTTTCAATAATTTGAAGGGATTTTAAATTATTTTAGGGTTTTTTTAAAACATCCAAGGAATTTTCAAGAGCTTTAAATGTTTAAGGGATTTCAAAAGATTTCAAAGGATTTAAACTATTTTGGCGTATTTTAAAAGATTCCAAGGCATTTTCAAGATTTTTAAAAATGTTCCAGAAATTTCCAAGGATTTGAATAATTTTAGGGAATTTAAAAAATGGATGTGGTTTTGAAGAATTTACTTTATTTCGGAAGATATTGAAAGTTTTTATAGGATCTATCATGATTTACGGTATTTTAAAAGATTCCAGGGCATTTTCAAACGCATACAAAAATTGCAAGCGATTTTCAAGGATTTATATAAGCTTCCGGAGGATTTCAATTATTTTAAAAGAATTTTAAAAGCTCGCAAGGTGTTCTAATAAGTTTTCTAGGATTTGAGGAAATACCATGAGAATGCATAGAATTTCACGGAATTTTATAATAGTTTAATGGATTTCAAAGAATTTATTCACAAGAACTGAGGGATTTCGTAGAGTTTCAAACATTTAAAGAGATTTTCAAAAATTTTCGCAATTCATTTGAATTAATTTGGAATTCACCCTGAATTCTTATTAATTTATTTTGAATTCTTTGGAATTCTTTTGAATTCTTCTAAATCTTCTCGATTCTACTCAGTTCAGTGGTTTTTTAAATAATTTTTTTAGTCATTGTTTAATTCATCCTGATATATTCTAAGCTCATCTTGCATTTTTAGGAAATTCATTAAATTCTTTTAAATTCATTTAAAAAAATGTCCAGTTCATTTGATCTCTTTTGAATTTAACTTGAATAGTTTTGAAGTCTTCTGTATTTATTATGAAGTCCTTTGAATTCAAAGGAACATTAGCCACATTATTAAAGCACATCAGTCACTTTTTGGGTTAGAAATTAGTCACTTGTTTACTTTTTTTCAAGTAAATTAGGCTATGGCAGCCCAGAGAACAATAAATTTAAATTAAACCTTTTTTTATTCCATTTATAAAAGATTCTATATTAAAATGTTACAAGAGTAGAATTTTGGTTTTGAGATATTAATGGTCACGGAAAATGAAAATTTAATCAGGGAAAAGTCCGGGAATTTCGAAAGTGAAGTTTTGCGGCTACACTGAAATAGTCAAAAACAGAGAAAAGAAAAATTTCCATCTGATTTGAATTTGAATCTATATTCCAAATTTTCATAGCCCTTTTTTCAATAAATTTAAACTCAGCCGGAGAAGAATTCGGCAAGCGACCTAAATTAAGAGTTTTCTAGACTTAGGCTTACGTTTAAAAGAATGATCATTTTTCTTATTTTATATATTATTAAATCACTAATATAAAAAAATGTAATATAGTAAGTTCTATTTTCTATCTCAATTTTACATGCCAAGAGAACAGTTAGAGCCATCCCCGAAGAAAATCGGACTAAAAGAAAAACTTTCAGCATAGTGGTAGAAGTAACAATATTTTCATTTTCCCGGTATTTTTATGTCAGCGGTGTTTCATTGGGAGAATAAAAACTTCAGTGTCGCAGCTGGAATTTTTTCAATTCTACATGACCAGAGCTTGAATTTAAACCATCCCCGAAGAAAATCAGACTAAAAGAAAAGCTCCGAACATAGGGGTCTTCTCATTCCTCAATTTCCCTATTCCTTTCCCTTTCTGTCCAAATGTGGTAGTCAGTTTATGGGGTGAATACAAAACCTGAGGTTCGTGCCTTGAATAGCTTTTTTATAATAGATAAATAAATCTATCATCTGTTGTCCAGTTTTATTCGGACCATATTCGGTTTTCTAAATCCAATGCATTTTCTGAAATAAATTTTTGCACATACCCTTTTGTATCCTATTCCTTTTTCAGGAATTGGAAAAATATTTCATCGCTAATCTCAGCTCATGTTCAGTTTGCAAATTCAAAACAACTGCTTCTGAAGAAAAGATAGAAAATGATAGAAAAGTATAGAAATGTATGTTCCTTTTTATCAATATCTATTCTATTTTCCTATAATAAAATAGAATAAACTATTATCAAATTGGATACAGAAATGGATACTAGTAAAGAATGAAAAATAGGACAAGAATTGACAGCCTAAGATAGAAATGGATAATAATCTGGAAGAAAAGAATTGACGTTTTGTATCTTTATTCCTGGAGAAAATAGGATAAATTGAATAGAACTGGAGTAATCGATATAATTATTAGAAAGGAAAAAAAGAAAGGACATTTTTTGTAAAAACCTTTAAATGACTGACTGCTTTGATTTGGCTTTTAATTCTCATTCTTAATAACTTAGATTTTCAAATTGGTCTTCTAGATTCTAGTCATAGATAAAAGTCGATAAACAAACGAGGCAAGACACTTGTCATAAAGTTAAATTGAAATAGCATGAACCATGTTATGTAAAATGAATGTTATGCCAACTGGGTGTTAAACTATAATTTATTGTTTTTACGTTTTTATATAACCGTAAGACATTTAAATCCTAATTTTAGATTCCCTTAATTCCTTCACTTTAGACTTCCTTTTTTTTAGAAATCTTGTCATAGATCTATAATTTATATTCTAAGTTTGAGATTCTATATATGAAAATAAGACCAAGGGATATGAAAATAAAACCGGCCTTTAACAAACGAGAGAAACTAAAGAAGAGAGTCTTAAAAATAAACATGAATAATCATTCTTTTTTTTTTGGTTCAGCCCATTGTGTTGATTCTGAAAATACATTAGGTATATTCTCAGAAAGAAAATAATTTTGCAACATAATTTTAGATTTGAATTCTGGAAATTTGTCTAATTTTAGCATTTTGCAATATGTTTAAAGTTTGATTTTCACGAGACTGAAAAAAAGAAAATGAATTTCGTTTCTTACAAACTTCTCTTCCAGATATAAGATTTGCAAATAAGTATTCATACAGGAAGTAAATCACTTTCTCTAAAAGCAATCAATAATAATGAGACAGAGTAGAAATCATAACTTTAGACATGCAAATTTGATTTGAAAAATAGTTAAATAATGATTTACTTTCTTATTGTAGCATTTTATAAATCAACTTTATCGTTATGAAAGAAAAGAAAATTTATGTGTCTCGTTAATCTCTTCGTGCTTCTAAAGTTAATATAACCTTTTCATGTTTATTGTATGCTTTGCTTTATTAATTCTAAATTGCTCTGTTTCAGATCACTCCGTGCAATACCCCAGCTACGCCTCCAAATTTCCCTGACGCACTATTAGCCTTCTCCAAAATGTCAGCAGGAGAAAAAACCCCCTTGGGTAAGCAAATCTTCAATAGGAGCATTTTGTGGTGGTTGTCCAAATTTGATCGTTAGATTCTTGTTTTATTTTCAGGAATTCTATACATTAAATTGAGTATTGGACGTTGGATGGGATTTTGAATTTGATTTTGATCTAATTTTAAATTCTTAAATTTCAAATCTTCATTTCGTACATAGATAGTGGGAATTGATTTATCAAGATTATATTATTTGATTGGCTTAGATATCCTAGAAAAACGTGTGTATAACGCAAGGTGTATCGTGAATTGATAAATTATATATTGATAACAGGCGTGATTTCACGATGCTCTGGGTTCACGATCTAATATTGTCAATTTATTCATCACTTTAAATCTCCAATCTAAAATCCTATATTCATTATTCACAGGTCTAGAATGTAGAAAATTGAGGTTTAAAAGAATCCAAACTAGAATGTTTTTATTTAAAAATGATTCAAGTTGAAAATATTATCACATTTCGAAAGGAAAGATTTGAAAGCCGTCAAATGTTAACTTTCAAGTCTAATCAACATATGGACGTCCTGATTTTGGAAGATGTGTTTTTTAAGTAATTCCAGGCCTCGGACTTACGCCACTATTGATACTATTTTACACTTTTTTTTTAGTGATCCTGCTTTTTTGAAAAAAAAAGTGCAACTATTTTTACTTCGCCTTTAAACATATTTTTAAACTTCTTCATTCGATTTTCTAAAATAACATATCCGCCATCTCAAAAATCTAAATTTCAAAATATTTCAAAGGATTTCAGAGAATTTCAAAGTTTGTATTATTTTAAAAGATTTCAAGGGGTCTCAAGGAGCTTATTTATCAGATTTTTTAAAGATATTACAGATATCAAGATGTTTTACGGGATTTTACTCGAGTTTTGTGGAATTACTAGAGATTTCATAAGATTTAAGGGATTTTATAAATTTGGAGGGATTTTAATTTTGGTTTGAAAATTCATCTATTTTGGTAGAAATTACATCTTTTTGGTTACAAATACAACTATTTGGTTGTTAATTAATCTTTTTTAGTTGAAAATTTAACTATATACTTAGTTCAAAGTGGAACTACTTTGTTAAAAATTAATTTTTGTTGATGATTCATCATTTTAGTTGAAAACCCCTTTTTTTTGTTCCAAATTTAACTATTTTTTTGAAAATGATATGTTTTTGGTGGAAATTTAATTTTTTTAACTGCAAATTTAGCTATTCCATGTTTGGTTGAAAAATTGATCTTCTTCAGTTGAAAATTCAACTATTTAGTTAAATTCCCGTATTTGGTTGAAAATTAATATCTTTCGTTCAAAATTTATTTTTCTAACTGAAAATGTACCTATTCTATTTTCAGTTTATTTTTGTTTTTAGTTGAAAATTAATGTATTTTGTTTACATTTTTTTTGTAGAAAATTCATCTTTTTGGTTGAAAATTCAACTATTTTGTTAAAAATTAATTTTTTTAGTTGAGGATTTATCATTGTAGTAAAAAATTCAATAAAAATTTCTTTAATGCATGTATTTTGTTAAAATTAATCTTGTTTGGTAGAAAATTAATCTTTTTTGTGTTTTGATGTTATGATTCTTGACTAGGGTGATAATTTAGTTTTTTGTCGATGGAATGACGGGTTTTGATAGAAATTTAATCCGCTTAATTGAAAATTCATTTGTTTGGTTGAAAATTGAACTATTTCGTTTAAAATTAATTTGTTTACTGAAATTTTAAAACTTCTATTTGTGGTTAAAAACTAAACTTTTTTATTTGAAAATACATGTATTTTGTTGAAAATTTGTCTTATATGGTAGAAAATTCATATTTTGAGTTAAAAATTCAACTACTTTGTTAAAAAATCATTTTTTTTGTTGAACATTCATCATTTTAGTTCATAATTCATGTATTTGGTTGTAAATTAAACTTTTTCTTCAATTCGTTTTTTGGTCGAAAATACATTATTCCATTTTTGGTTAAGAATGTATCCTTTTTAGTCAACTGTTTGTACAACTTTTGGTTAAAAATTTATGTTTTCGGAATGAAAACTCAAATGTTTTGCGGGAAATTTGTCTTTTGGCTTGAAAATTCAACATTTCAGATTTTTTTTTCTCTGCTGACTGAAAAATATTTTTTGATTGAAAGTTCAACTGTTTTGTCAAAATTTCCTCTTTTAGGATTGAAAATTAGTCGGTTTTGGTTGAGGATTAAACTAATTTGTTGAAAATTAACATATTTTTCTGTTTGAAATATCAACTATTACACTTTTCGTTGAGAATTTATTTTTTTTTTATCGAAAATTCATCACTTTGGTTGAAAATTTAACTATTTTGTTGAAAATGTCTTTTTTCATAGATTAAAATAAATTTTTTTAACTGAAAATTTAATTCTTCCATTTTTGGTTCAAAATTTATATTTTTGAGTTGAATCCTCATCTATGTATTTGATTGACAAATTAATTTATTTTACGTATGTCTTACGTAATTTGTGGATGACCCCTTATAACATTATCTACGACTGTTGTCACTTAAAGCGTTTAAAATAAATTTAGAAAAAAACCTTTTTTTTGCATTCAAATTATTGATTTCCTAGGTGCAAGGTTTATTTCTATACCTAAAAAGAAATTTAGAACGGTCAGGGAATCTAAATGATCATTTGAAGCTTCATTATTAACTCTAGTCACGCCAGCTTACAAATTCATAATTTGATTACGGAAAAATGCAAACGTGAATTGAATTTTAAGTTTCTGGCATATACAATTTCCTCATTCGACATAAATATATGTTTTGTTGAAATTCTCAGTGAAAACTTTACATTTCAAATTTAACTGCATTTTGACGGGCACATAATAGCTCCAGCGCCTTTAAAAGAAAATTGAGGAAAATGCTTTTTTTATCTGCCTCACTCTATTCTTTCCAAGTATTGATTTCTTACAAGAAGCGAGTTTGAAAGAGAAAAACATGTTTACAACCGTACCGATCGGAAGTCTCAAGTCTCAACATTTTTATATGAGAGAATTTTCTTTTATTAAAATAAAAACATACAAAAACAGAATATTCTGTTTGTTTTGGATGAAATTTTCTAATAAAAAGAAATGAAATTTGTTCCGTAGTAAAAACTTATTACAGGATGGCCGTAGGTCAGTGAAAACCTTTAAATCAGCCAGGGAAAAGTCAGGGATTTTGAACAAAATCTTGCAAAGTCAGGGGATTACTATAAGATTTGCTACAAAACTTGGTTGCAAATCCAATTGTTTTGTTGAAAATTTCTCTTTTTGGATTTAAAATTTAACTATTTTGGTAGAAAATGAACCTTTTTATTGAAAATTTATATTTTGGTGTTAAAAATTAACGTAAATATTTTTTAGTAAAATTTAACTAGTTTTTTCCTAATGCGCCATTTCGGTCTAAAAATTCTTCTCTTTTGAAGAAATGTAATCTTTTTTTAGATATGAAATGCAACTGTTTGCTTAAAAATTAATCTTCTATGGTTGAGAATTTATATTTTTTAGTTAAAAATTCAATTACGTGGTTGACGGTTGAACCACTTTGTTAAAAAATCTTGTTTTTTTTATTGAAGATTCAAAATTTTAGTTGAAACTTCATCTCTGGTTGAAAATTCGTGTTTTATTGTTGTTGAGAATTAATTGTTGAAACTGACAATTTAACTATTCCAGTTGAAGATTCATCATTCTAGTTAAAAATTCATCTCGTTGGTTGAAAGTTAACTAATTTGTTGAAAACGCATTTCTTATTTGGTTTAAAATTACTTTTTAAACTAAAAATTTAACTATTTCATTTTTGATTGAAAATTGATTTTTTCAAGTCAAAAATTCAACTACTTGGGTAACAGTTAAACCACTTTGTTCGAAAAAAATTTTTTGTTGAATGTTTATCTTTTTGGTTGAACATGTAGCTACTTTGTTGAAAATTCGTATTTTTTTATTTAAAAGACATTTTTTTAACTGAAAAGGTAAATTTTCCATTTTTGTTAAAAAATTATTTTTTAAATTCAAAATTCGTCTTTTTTGGTAGAAAAATAATCTGCGTAGAAACTTCCTCTTTTTTGTACAAAAATGCAACTTTTAGGTTGAAAAACTTTTTTGTTGAAAATTCATATTTTCGGGTTGAAAAACCAATATTTTTAGTGAAAATTCGTCTTTTGGCTTTAAAGTTCAACAATTTGGATGAAGTGTTTTTTCTTTCTGGACGGTAGATTCTTTGTTTGTTATAAATTCATCTTTTGGGTTAGAAAATTCAACTTCTGAATTGAAAGTTGAACCTCTTTGTTTAAAAAGCCTTTTTTGGTTAAAGATTAATCATTTTACATAGTTGAAAATTTACCTCTTTGGTTGAAAATTAAACTATTTTCTTTAAAAGCCACCTTTTTCATCGAAAATTAATATCTTCGGGTTTAAAGTTCCACTGTTTTGTAGAAAATTCGTCTTTTTAATTGGATATTTATATTATGTTGTTGTTAAAAGATTAACTATATTGTTGAAAATTCAACTCTGGTTGAAAATTGACCTATTTTGTTGAAAATTCGTTTTTTGCTATTATGTTTTTTGTTAAAAATTCATCTTTTTGTTGAAAATTCGTATTTTTTGTTGATAATTCATCTTTTGAGGTTGATAATTCAACGATTTGTTTGAAAATCGAACTATTATGTAGAAATATTAACTATTATATTTTTCCTTGAGAATTAATCCTTTTATTGAAAATTAAACTTATCGGATTGGAAATTCAACTATTTTTGGTTGAAGTTTGATCTTTTTTCTTTGAAAATTCATCTTTGCAAGTAAAAAATTCCAGTATTTGGTTAAAAGTTAAACTATTCTGTTGAACATTATTTTATTTTGTTGAAAATTTAAGTATTTTGTTAAAAATAAATAAAAAAAAGTATGAGTAATAAGTAATAATAAAAATAAAAAAAAGTAATAATAAAATTTATTGAAAATTCCTTCTCTTGAATTAAAAATTCATATTTTATGGTAGAAAAGTCATCTTTCTCTGTTTAAATCTTTTTGTTTGAAAATTCGACCATATGTTTGCAAATTTATCTTTGTATGTTGAAAATTCAACAATTTGGTTAAAAATCTATTATTTTTTTGAAAATTAAATTATTTGTTTCATAATTCAACTATTAGGTTCATGTCGTCTTTTTTGTTCGAAAATTCAATTGTTTTCTTGAAAATTCGTCCTTTTCGATTAAAAATTAATCTTTTATTGCAGAAAAGTCATCTTTTTGGTAGAAAGTAAATAATAAAATAGAAATTTTCAAATTTAAATTTTAAATAGTTTTAATCCGTTTATAAAAGATTCTATGTTATAAATGTTACAAGACTAAAATTTTACTCTTTGAATAATTGTTCTGTTGAAAAATGAGAAATTGGTCAGTGAAAAATCAGGGAACAGTCAGGGAATTTTGAAAATCAAGTATTTCGGCATTTTTTTAAACAAAAAATGGAAAAATTTTACCTTTCCCGGCTTTCAGTTGCCAAACTTTCAAGTTCTTTTGACTCCAGTAAATAATTTTCTGATTTAGTAAAATTAGCATTCTTGTTAAATAATTCAAATTAGATACTGGGTACGAAAATTGGAATTGCAAGTTTGTTAAAAGTGTCGTAACATCTTCCTCACCGCGTAAATAGATTATACAACGACCAGAGTAATAACAAATCCTGGTAACGCGGAAGTTCGTTGGCAAGTGTGTCGTTTCAAGACTCGTAATACGAACGTCATTCATATCTCTTGGCTTTGCCTTTTCCCTGTGTGTGTGTGGGTTCGTTAAATAATTATGTTCCTCATCCGTTATAAAGGGTGGCCATTGCGTGAAGAACTTCGTTTTACAGCGATCTAATTAAATTTTGACACGAGATATAACGTGCTCTGCAAAATGAACCTGAAGCTTTTTTAATTTGATAAGCCTGTTAAATTTATTCATGTAAAAATGGAAAAAGTAATAAAAAAAAGGTTTATAGGGCTGTCGTGCTAGGGAAAACTTTAAATAAGTAACATTCTCGCTTATATAGTCCAGATAGGCCACATATAAGAAAATAAACCATAATCGCAGAGCTTGGCTCGGATCATGGTACTTTTCCGATTTTTTTCGACTTTTTAGAAAAAATGCAACTTTTTGTGACTTTCTTTAAAAAAATGCGACCAATCGACTTTGTTCCGTTTTTCTCACTAGTTAGCTACTTACTACTTAGTTTCAATATTAATCACATTTATACTTTGAAAATTGCACCATTTTAATTATGAACATTAAAGATGGAATAATGTCTCATTCAAGCTTCATGAATAGGCATTTTCAAATAAATAGCGTTTGAATCCATCTTCAAAGTTTTAATTTTTTCAAAATGTTGACAAATCAGGGTGGCGACTTGACCGGGAAACCGGGAAATGACCTGGAATTTTATTGACCGGGAAAAAACCGGGAAATGACCGGGAATTTAATTTAAAAACCGGGAATTTACTTCTTATTATAGAAAAATTCAAGAAATATAATTTCACTTGGAACAGGGAATTTTTTACATGGAATGGGAATTTTTTAAAGGAATTATAATTCGGATTTAGAAGAAAGGAATTTTCAAAAATCCCTCTTCCAAGTCAGAATTCTTCACAATTTGAAAGTTCCCTCTTCTAAATTTTAGGTAATAAAAGTACTTCAAGCAGTTTTCAGAGTAGAAGTAGTATTTCAAAGAAGAAATATTTCTGAATTATAATAGACATTTTTTTTACATTGTTCGTTGCGAATTCATCGTTTTTTAGTTCAAAATTCAACTACTGGGTTAAAAGTTAAACTTTTGTTAAAAATTAATTTGTTTGGTTGAAGATTCATCATTTTAATTTAAAATTCATCTCTGGTTGAAAATGTAACTACTTTCTTGAAAATCAATTTATTTATTTTTTTTTTTTGATGAAAATTCAACTATTTGGTTGAAAATTGATATTTTGCATTTAAAAATTAAACTATTTGTTTGAAAATGTATTTACTTTGTGGAAAATTCATCTTTTTTTGTAGACAATTAATCTTTATGGTTGACAATTCATCTATTCGGCATAAAATTCAACTATTCCAGTTGAAGATTTATCATTTTAGTTGAAGATTCATAAATTTAGTTGGCAATTCATCAGTTTGGTTGAAAATTAATTTCTTTAAATGAAAATTTAACTGTTCCATTGTGAGTTGAAAATTATTATTTTCAAATTCGGAATTCCACAATTTGGATAAATATTTGTCTTTTTTAATTGAAAATTTTTTGGTAGAAAATTATCTTATTTTTCTTTTAAAGTTAATTTTCTTGTTTAAAAATTCTTTTGTTCAGTTAAAAATTCAAGTACTCCAGTCAAATATTTATCATTTTAGTTGAAAATTCATCTTTTAGGCTGGAAATAAAATTATTTGGTTGAAAATTAAACTCTTTTGTTAAAAATTAATTTTTTTTAGTTAAAGATCCATCGTTTTAATTAAAAATTCATTTCTGTGGTTGAAAAATGAGCTGTTTGATTGAAAATTTGTTTTTTCTTTGGATGTTTTTTGGTTGAAAATTATTATTTTTATTAAACTGAAAATGTAACTATTATTCCAGTTGAATATTTCATAATTTTAGTTCAAAATTCATGTCTTTGGTTGAACATTCATTTTCCACTAAAAATTTAATTATTCAATTTTTGGTTGAAGAATTATCTTTGTTAGTTGAAAATTCGTCTTTTTTGGTAGAAATTAATCTTCTTGAATGAAAATTAATCTTTTTGGTCAAAAATTCAATTATTCTAGTTAAAGATTCATCATTTCAGTTAGAAATTCAACTATTGCATTTAAATATTTACAATTTTATTTGAAAATTCATCACTTTATTTGAAAATGTAACTATTAATTTGAAAGTTAGTTTTTGTTGTTGTTAAAAGTTAGTTTTTTTTGTTGAAAGTAATTTTTTAAACTGAAAATGTAACTTATTCCAATCGAAAATTCCATAGTCGTTGTTGAAAATTCATCTGTTTGGTTAAACATTAATTTCTTTAACTTGAAATTTAATTATTAAAGTTTTGGTAATTAATTAATTTTGTGGGTTTGAAAATTTAACTATTTCAGTTAAAGATTCATTGTTATGGTTGAAAACTCTTATGTTTGGTTTAAAAATAATTTTTTTAACTAAAAATGTTACTATTCCATTTTTGATTGGAAATTGTTATTTTTCCAGTTCAACAGTTAACTATTTGGTTGATAATTTGTCTTCTTTTATTAAAACTTCAAACCTTTCTTTAAAAATTAATGTATTTGGTTGAAAAATTGTATTTTTGGGTAGAAAATTAAACTTTTTATTTAAAATGTAATCTTCTTTAAAAATTCGTCTTTTTGGTTGAAAATTCAAGTGTTCCAGTTAAATATTCATCATTTTAGTTGAAAATTTATCTTTTTATTTCAAATTTAACTATTCCAGATAAAGATTCATAATTTTATTTGAAAATTCATCACTTTGGTTGAAAATGGAACTATTTTGTTGAAAAACCGTTTTTTTGTTGAAAATTAATTTTTTCAACTGAAAGTTTAACTATTCCATTTTTTGTGAAAAATTGATATTTACTAGTGGAAAATTTAAGTATTTTTTTCAAAATTCATTTATTTTGCAACGTTTTGCTCTGTTGTGTTAAAAGATGTTTAGAACGAGCGTCATGAATTAAAATAAATGTTTGCGTTTTGCGGCAAATATAAATATGTTACTTTGAGTTGACCGGGAAAATTGAAAAACTTGACCGGGGATAACCGGGAAATGACCGGGAATTTGAAATCGTCCGCCGAATCGCCACCCTGCAAATGATGTCAGCTGAATATTTTGAAGTCGAAAACGCTTCAAATCAATTAATTTTAAATGCAATTATTATATTTAAAATGAATAATTTCATATATTTAATTATAGAGTCTCATATTTAAAGCCTTAATGGTTGAGTAATTTTTAGTTTGAAGCGCTGAAAATTAATTTTCCTGAAGTTTGAAGTGTTCTAATTACAAATTAATTTAACTTTCATTTTAAAAACATTTGATTACTATTAATAGGTAGTTGAAAGCGTTAGAAACTACACAATTTTGAATTCAAAGCGTTTAGAATTCTATATAAAATCGTCTTTAATTTAAAGCTCCATAGCGTTGAAACTTTAATAATTAAGTAATTTTTATCATTAATGATAAATTTAATTAAAAATACTTCGCAGTTAATAAGAATTAATATAAAAATAGGTTTGAGTTTGGAATGTAATGAAGTTTAAATTATATAATGGGAGAAAAGGTTTGTCACATTTTCTAGAAATTCAATATACAGAAAGTTAAAACTTTAAAAGTATGCCAATCTAAACAACTTTAAATTAATAAAATTTCAAAATTGAAGAAATTAAATTCAAAATAAATGAAAATTTAAATTTCTCTTTTACGTCCAACATTCAAATTTAACTGTAAAATTGTTGAAAAAAGAAATTAAACAAAAAATTAATGGAAAAAATCAAGAAAAAATTAATTTCCAAATTAAGGCAAGTTCTAGAAGACGTTTGGGATTTCGAAATGGTTTTTTTTATCTCATCTTCGAAAATTTCATGCTACTGTTTTGTGACTTCCGATTAGATTTTAACTACCCCACTACACTGAGCGAAGAATTCCCGTGTAGTTCGGGTTTACACCCCAATAGTTCGGGTGGTTTCTCTTTTTTTTTGTTTCACACGAAGGTTTGCTGCGCTTGCACTACTGAGACGTGCGATCACCCGAACCATTCGGGTGCTCAACCGAAACAGCAGCAACCGAAGTGGTGGGGGGCCCGCCCCAATATTTGGGGAGCTTGCACGAATGATTCGGCTAGTGGCACGAAGTATTAAGGTCGTTAGATAACTGGAATCAATTAAAAATCTTACACGTTGATGATTACAGTTCAACCCTGTCCTAAATCACTACATGTACATTATCGAGTTTTCAATTATGTGATTTACCTAATCTTAGAATGCTCCGTTAGTATAAATATGAGTGATGAACAATAAATTCGACATAACCTAGAAAGAGTGACATTCGGGAAGAACCTGATGTTCATCAGCTGCGGCCATTAGCGAATATGCGCAAACGTCGAACGCGCAACATCCAACGCGGTTCACGACTCGAATCTCCTGAATCATTCGTGCAAGCTCCCCAAGCATTGGGGCGGGCTCCCCACCACTTCGGTTGCTGCTGTTTCGGTTGAGCACCCGAATGGTTCGGGTGATCGCACGTCTCAGTAGTGCAAGCACACCAAACCTTCGTGTGAAACAAAAAAAAAGATAAACCACCCGAACTATTGGGGTGTAAACCCGAACTACACGGGAATTCTTCGCTCAGTGTACCCACTTTCCCCTGTTTTCAAGAAACTTGTCCTTTCTGGTTGAACATTCAACTGTTTTGTTCAAAAATCGTCTTCTTGGGTTGAAAATTCAGCCGTTTAGTTGAAAATTACATTTTTTATTGGAAATTCATATTTTCGCTTGAAAGTTCAACAATGTTGTGGAAATTTTTTTCCTTTCGACTGAAACGTCTTTTTTAGTTGATAATTCAACTCTTTTTGTTAAAAATTCATCTCTGGTTAAATTTTTCATCTTTTTTGGTTTAAAATTAAACTACGTACTTCGAAAAAAATTCATTTTTTTGGTTAAAAATTAATTATTTTAACTGAAAATTTAACTATTCCATTTTTTATTGAAAATTTGATCTTTTTCAGTTGAAAGCTCACTATTTGGTTGAAAGTTTATGTATTTTGTAGAAAATTCGTCTTTTTAATTGAAAGTTCATCTCTTTTGGTGGAAATTTCATCTTCTTTGGTTGAAAAGTCAACTGTTTTATAGAAAATTAATCTGTGTTGGTTGATTTTCTGACTATTTGGTTGAAAATTAACTTTTTTATTGAAAATTCATATTTTTCTTTTTTGGTAGCATGTACTTTGTTTAAAATTCGTCTTTTTGGTAGAAAATTCATTTTCTTGGATGAAAATACAACTTTTTGGGTTGAAAATAACTATTTTGGTCGAAAATGCAATTGTTTTGTTGAAAATTCCTCTTTTTGGGTTGAAAATTCAACTATTTTATTGAAATTTAACTATTTTATTGGAAATTTCTATTTTGGAGTTGTAAATTCAACTGTTTTGTAGAAAATTCATCTGTTTGGCTTGAAAGTTCAAATATTTGGTTGTAAATGAAAATGTTTGGTCTAAAATTAATTTGTTTGTTAAAAATTTGACTATTTGGTTGATAGTTCATCTTTCTTGTTTGAAACAACACTTTTTTGGCGAAAATTGACTTTTTCGGATTTAAAAGTCAAATGATTTCTAAAAAATTCGACTTTTGGGTTGAAAATTCATCTTTTTTGGTTGATAACTCAACTATTTTTTCAAAAATGCAATATATTTCGACTTGAAGTCTAAGGAATATGGTACCTATATTAATTTTAATAAACATAATATATTCCCCTATTTTCGTGAAAAAATCACCCTATTTCCCTTGTCTTGAGAGCATTATTTTGGGCTTTGAAATCTGATACATCTTTAGAAATTTAAGAAGTATTAAATTAGGAACTTTTAAATTCATTTAAATTTGATAATTAAATAATTTAAAAAATTTGATACACTGATAGGCCCAACTTTTCAATGTTACATAACTGCGTTTCAGTTTGAAGATTACTCATTACTGTGTAATTGAGAGAATTTTTCGAATAGGAAATAATAAATTTTAGAATAAAATATGAAGCTTTAATATAGGTTGCGTTAAGGATTCACATAATTGTATTATAGTCTCATATATTTTGTCTAAAATGTATTATTTACTACACAAAAAATTTTCTCAATGTCAGGTTAATCTCCAAACTGAAACGCAGTATACTATATCAAAATTGAAACGCAGTTATGAAATATTGAAAACATGGGTCTCTCAGTGCATCGGAAGTTTTATATTGTTTTAAGTATTAAATTTAAATAAATTTGAATTCAATATCACAGGATTTTTTAAAAATATTTATAAGAAGTCAAAATATGTAATAAAGTTCTGCATAATAGTTTAATATTGTTTATAATAATTTTTTAAATATATGATGCAATTTTCTGATTAATGAGGCAATTTTTTTATCGTGAAGATCATGTAATATAAAACAGTTTAAAATAGACTCGAATTCTATGTGAATTCGAGCTGAAACTGGAAAACTTCCTCATTTGAAAATAATAGAAATAATAGTACTACTCGAACTTAATAAATATTAGCTAATTTATTTTAAAATCTTCAAATAAAGCAAAAATAAAAATACTTCAAAACTTAGTTTTCTAATTTAAAAGGAATGTGTAAAAAATGTTTGCACCAAACAAACATTTATTTGACCCTATATCAAAGACAGAATTTGGTTGATTTAAATAAAATTTGTTTGAGTTAAACAATGTTGTGTTTGAATCAAATAAATTTTGTTTAAATCTAACCAATATTTGTTTGACCCCATAAACTTCTTTCTGATTTAATTGTTTGAAAACAAAATTTTAAGTTTCTTGTCTTGAATTTGAACTTTATAAATTTTGAAATATTTCTCTTGATCTAGAAATGATGATTTTTTTTATTTCGTTTTAAATATTGAAAACTTCTGAAATAACATTAACTTGAACTAAAGAGATTGAAAATTCAAAACGTTCAGATTAAAAAGCTGTCCTGTTCTTGAAGTTCTAAGTGTTCAGATGAACGAATGTTTTTATTAATTGCTTTAGGTACAATTCTAAAATATCGTTTCATTTACATTCAAAATAATATAGTAGTATAAAATAAAGTTATAATGCCTATTTTTATTTTGAGTTAAAACAATATTTTCAGATAAAATATAGAATTGGAGAAAATATTCCATTCATTTAAACATTCAGAACTTATGTCTCGAATTAGAATTTTGATTGAATTCCACTGATTTTTTATTTAAAATAAAAATATTTTTTGGTTGGAAGATCATCTATTACACGTTTCGTTGAGAATTAATATTTTTTGGCTTGAAAATTCATGTCTTCGGTTTAAAATTGATCTATTTTGTTACAAATTCGGTTTTTTGCGGAAAATTAATTTTTTGAACTGAAAATTTAATAATTCTATTTTTTGTTGAAAATTGGTCTGTTTATTTGAAAATTTATCGTTTTAGTTGAAAATTCATCTATTTGGTTGAAAATACATCTTTGTAGGTTACAAAATATGGTTCAAAATTCAACTGTTTTGTTGTAAATTTAAATATTTTGTTGAAAATTCAACTATTTTTTTAATAAGTAATTTGTCAACTGTCTTCTAAAAAATTTGTCTTTGCTTGAAAATTCAACTATATGGTTGAAAATTCAACTATTTTGTTCAAAGTCATCCTTTTGGTCGAAAATTCCACTGTTTTGTTGAATAATCGTCTTTTTGGATAGAAAATTCATCTTTTTGGATAGAAAAATCATCTTTTGTGGTAAAAAAATTCTGGGTTGAAAATTTAACTCTTTTGTTGAACGGGCTTGAAGATTCAACTATTTGGTTGAAAATGCAACTGTTTTTGTTTAAGTTTAATCTTTATAGATAGAAAATTCAACTATTTGGTTAAAAATTGTACTATTTTGTTGAAAATTTGTCTCTGTTTTAAAATTCAACTATTTGGCTTTAAATGCAACTATTTGGTGTAAAATTAATTTCTTTATTTGTTGAAGATTAAACTATTTGGTTGAAAAATCATCGTTTTTTGTTGAAAATTAACTTTTTTGATGAAAATTTATCTTTTCGGGGTTAAAAGTATCTTTTGGTAGAAATTGTATCTTTTTGGTTAAAAATAAAACTGTTCAGTGGTTCAGTGGCTGAAGACTAGATAAGTAACATTTTTAATCGAAAATGTGTTTATTGCTCCAAAAATTCTTTAAAAATCAAATACACATGGTGGTAAAAGAATTTTCTTAAAATATAAGTTTTTGATAAAGAAAGTTTTTATTTTTGCAAAAAGTTGAAAATTCGTTTGTTAATTGCTATCAAAAATAGATTTTGAAACCCCATGAAATTGTAATATGAAAATTGAAAAATTCTCGTTCAATTTTCTCGGAATTGGCTAAATTATTTAAATCTAACTTTGTTACCCGTATTCAGAAACTTATATCTTGAAAACATGATTTTATTTTTAAATTGAAAATGGAATTTTTTGTCGCAATCCGCAGTCAAGTCTGGTCAAATTTTAGATGTCACTTTGAGATTGTCAACTTCCACATCTATTTCCTCCAACCTGGATAATTTTTTTTTATCAATCTTTTTTGGCTTCAATTCAAAAACACTTCGACTCGGGAGTGGACATTTGTTTTTGTTTTTAAATAGTGATTTTGATTTTACAGAAGGTTTTTTCACTGGAAATCTTCTTGAATTTTTCATGAGAACCTTGAATTTGATTTTTTATTCTTTGCTTATAAAACATTTATTTTATTGAAATCCTAAGAGTAATATAAGTCTTTTAGTATTTCTTATAATCTTTTAGTATTTTCATATTTAAAATATGATAAAGAATGTTAAAGTATACATTTTTTGAGATATTCAACTTACAAATTATAAAAATTATTAGTAGAAAATGTAGATGTTATTTAGATGTTAATGTAGGTTAACATCTTTAATTTTGACTGTACAACAGATTTCAATCTATTTCACAAAGATTTCAAAGATTTAAGAATATTTCAAAGATTTCAAACAAATGATTTAAAAAGATTTCAGAAGATTTTACAATAATTTTAAAAATTTCGCAAAGATTTCAAAGCGTTCAAATAATTTTACATCATATTGCAAACGATTTCAAGAGGTTTAAAAATATTTTAGAAGACTTCGCAAAGATTTAAAATATTTTAAAGATTTCAATGATTACAAGAAACTTCCCAAGGATTTCACAAATATTTAAAAGATTTTACAAAGGCGTGTATATCAGATTTCAAAGATTTCAAAAAATTTCACAAAGGTTTCAAAGATTTCAAAATACTTCATAAAGATTTCAGAAAGATTTAAAATATTTCAGAAGATTTAAAAAGGTTTGAAGGATTTTAAAGATCACAAATGATTTCACAAAAATTTCAAAGATTTCACAAAGGCGTTGTACATCAGATTTCAAACGGTTTCAAAAGATTTGAAACAATTTCAAAAGATTTCAGAAAAATGTCAAAAGGTTTCAAAATATTTCAAAGATTATAAAGATTTCACAATGATATCACAGATTTCAAAAGATCTCACAGAGATTTAAAAATATTTCGATATTAATGACCTAAAATTTGTTAGTAACTTGAAAATTTTGTTTTAAGTTTAACATCATCAGTTGCAGTTGAGTGACAATTTGAAAAATATTATTGAATTCTAAAATAACTTTAAAGTAGCATTTATAATATTTCTAAAAAGTCAATATTTTATTTAAAATTTTATTAATGAGGTATTTAATAAAATACAACAGTACAGAAATTGTTCGCCAACAAAAAATGCAATGGCTAATTTGTTTCCATGTTTAGCAAATGGTTGTTCCACTATTTGATTGACAAAAAAAGAAACCTGGAAGAACTTGATTTTTTTTGTCCTGTAAAACCTGGAAAAGGCCTTGAATTGTGTTCCTAAGAATCGCTAGACACCCTGCTTTAATTATTCTCTGATTATATATCTAATCCCAAATAGTTAAGCCATTTTAATTTCGATTTTCTTTCTTCCAGGAATGTCCCCAAGTCAAAATGGACACATGTCCCAGCCGCAGCAACAGCAGCAAGCGACACAGCATCACGCCGGCCGGTGTAGTGTTTCCGGTAGCACACAACAGCAAACTCAAACTCAAAAACAGTTCGGCCTGGGCGAGCCACAGAGATAAAGAATGCTGCACTTTGCCTTTGCACTATGCGATTCATCGATCGCAACAAGATTATTGCGATGACGCGTCCCACTAGAAACGAACGAAGCATCGATGGACTGTAAATGCTGACAATATTCGAAGGATAATGCCTCACTGACAACGTTTCTGTTGTCATTCCAATAGGGAAAAAACCAAGGCAGGACGACAATTGAACGAGTTGATGGATCTCAGATGCTTCCTTGGAGGTTTGCGTATCCTCTTGAACCGCAAACGATTGTGCCCCTAGATATTTTTATTTAACGTCCTCGCCGCGACAAGTTTCGACGACGATGATGTTCCGAGTGCCCTAGGGCTGTAGTTCCTTAAACAATGAAAGACAGCGGTATCGTTAGCAATTAAATAGTGCGACGCGTCCCATACACTTTTGTACCAATTACAAATCACCGCTTCAACATGTATTCGTTGCTCCATCGAAAACTTGCCGTGTTTTTGTTTTACAATTAGCCGAAACACGATGGCTATCCCGACGATGATGAGAAAAGGTGTTTTTCTGGTTCGCTAAGCTGCGAATTTCAAGGTCGGAGAGGCTCGTCGAGGACTTCGTCGAACCCACCGCTTACATTTTATCGACTGAACCTCGACAAAGTTAGGTAGGGAAGCACAGGTCCTTATCCACGCACAAGGCGAGATTAGGCTGTGTTAAAAAAACAATGATTCGGACCGGAAGAATAAGAACGACAAGTTTCGCTGAGTAGTGTCATACTCCTAATGATTATTACGTATGCGAAATATATTTCAAGTGACTGCAAGTTTTACGAATCGACATTCATCCGACGAAGGTCCGGATCTCTTCTAGAAGTTCTATCATCGACTGGACGGACTTCCTTATTTTCGTCCTATCGATCTCGTATTAAGCTCGGTGTTACACGTTCATTCATGCGACATTGTCGGACAATAATCCTTGAATCTTTGTTCCTTCTTCGAAACTATTATTTCTGTACACTACTAGCGTAGCGATTTAAAAAATGCGTACATGGAAGGAAACCATAGCTGCCCGGACAAAGTAATCTTCAAGCGAACCGTGGATATTTGAGAATTGAGTTGAACAAAGAATATAGAATCTCTGTTTCAGTGATTGATTGGGGAATCACATAACAAAGCTTTTCGCCCCAAAAAGCATGATGTACCTAATGTACATGTACTAAGTATTGTCGATTCGTTTTCAACGACAGTTATGGTTCAGCTACAATTTTCCGCGTACCTCTTACAATTTTAAAAATTGGAGAGAATTATTTTGTCGTTCACTCTAACGCTATGTATCGTTGGTGAAACCAAAAACTTTGCCCTAAGGACAGTGTTGAGTGGGTAGTGACTTTGAGCGTTTTCTTATTCCTCTATTGGACAAGTGCGGTCTCAACGGAAGAATCATGTGCTTCATTTTAGAGAAAAAGTGTACAGATCCGAAATTATTTACGATCGTCGAACGATCACGGATGAATTAACTAGCGTTTTCCCTTTGTGGTACGCTTTTTAAAGTTCTCGAGCGGTCCCGCGTGCTTATGACCTAGATTATTCTTATACAATGATTATGTTAATATTATTATTATTACTATTGTTTATTTGTCTATTATAAATAATGTTCATGTACATACTTATGAAAAAATTATTATCTAAATAAATCATTAATAATGGTGCTTTCATAGACGCTTTGTTGTTAGTTTTGTCCACTGCCTCTTGGAATTATGTTACAAACTTATGTACAATTGTATTTACATAACAGCACACCTCATTCTTAATGCAGGGCTCGAATCGTGCGATTTTTTCGACTTTTTTCGTTTTTCTCAGTTTTAATCACAATTAACCTTTTAAATTTGAAATTTAAAACTAGAAAAAGATCGTACCATTTTAATCGAGAACATTAACAATGGAATCATTTCTCATTAAAGCTTTATACTTAGAAAATGTTAACTGATGAAATAGAAAATTTTCAGTGGCGGATTTAACGGACAGCAAAAGAGACATTGCTGACTGGGCCCCCCAGCAGAAAGGCCCCTCGAAAAAATTTCTGACTAGGCCTTTTTTCTTAAATCCGCCACTGAAAATTTTCTAATTTTGTGAATCTGTATTCAAGGCTTTAATTTTTTCATATTGCAAGCCTTAACAGTTTGAAATTTTTAAGTCGAAAACGTTTAAAGTCGAATAATTTTAAATTCAATTAATGTCTTCACACTCTTTTCCATATTCTCCCTTTTCCCCTTTTTATCGTGTTTTCACTTAAATGCGAACTGAATAAATAGAAGCCAAAAAGAAAATCCAACTATTTTTCATGGAAAGTTAATTATTTTTGGTTGAAAATTTAATTATTCGATTGAAAATTTAATTATTTTGTTGAAAGTTGAACTACTTCGTTTAAGATTTATTTTATTGGTTGAATATTTAACTATTTCGTCTAAAATTTGTTTTGTTTTGTTGAAAATCAATTTTTTTAACAAAAAATGTAACTATTCCATTTTTAGCTGAAAGTTGATCGTTTTTAGTTGAAAATTCAACAATTACATTTTTCGTTGAGACTTGATATTTTTTGGTTGAAAATTCAACTGTTTGGTTGAAAGATCGTTGGGAAAAATTAATTTTATTGGTTGAAGATTGAACTATTTTGTTGGAAAATAACTTTTTTATTGAAAATTCATATTTCCGGTTTAAAGTTCAATTGTTTTGTAGAGAATTTGGCTTGAAAATTCAACAATTTGATTCAATTTATTGACTGAAAAATCTTTCTTGATGTTATTTGAAACTTTTCTTTTTTTTTGTAGAAATTTTATCTTTTTTGGTTAAAAATGAAACGTTTTCGTTGAAAAAGTTGAGGATTCATATTTTTTGGATGAAATATCAACTATTCCATTTTTGGTCGAATTTTTTTTTTTTTTTTTTGCAATTTGGAAATTTAAGATTCTTATAAAAAAGTCGTCTTTTTAGCATGAAAATTCAACCGTTTGTAAAAAAAATAGTCGCAGATCCGAGAATGTGAATGCTCTCGAGTCACGACGCTTATCGCATATGTTGACATTCTCGGATGAAAAGATGTATATGTTACATTTCCGATGACTGTGACTTCTTTCAAATTTAAACTATGTTTGAAATCTTAAGCAATTGAAAATATGATTTCATCCTGGCCTAATTATTTTTAAAGAAAAAATTACAATTTTAATTAATATTTTGGCTCATTTCTTAATGTTGCTTTTGAAAACTATATAGCCTCAGTTTATTTTCGAAAACAATTAAAATTAGAATTATTTTTGGAATTAAAAGAAGTTTAGAAAATTTAAAAAATGTGTTCATCCTTGGCTCATATATCCTTAAAGAAAACGGAGTCAACTAAGACTATCTTTCCGATGACTTTTTTCTATGATGCTTGGTTAATTCCCAAAAATTTGTTTACGGAATTACCAAGAATGTATTTCCAATAACTGTTTCTACAAGACTTTGCAAATATACAATAATTATTAATTATTTAAACCATTTTTATAAACATATTCAGAGTTTGGCTATTTTTCAAGGAATAGGCTCACTGTTAACAGAATTAAATAAGAATATCTTTCCGATGACTTATTTTTTGCAATTCTCTGCAAATTTAGATGATTTATTAATTATTTAAACGATTTTCATAAAAAAATTAAGAGTTTATTTTTAAAAGAATAAACCCAATTTGTTTCCAGAATTAGGAAGGGATGTATTTTTAATAACTTTGCTACGATACTTTGCACATATACAATAATTATTAATTATTTAAACAACTTTCATTAAAAAATCAGAATTTGGTTATTTGTCAACGAATAGAGTGAATTTGTTACAGAATTAACTAAGAATATCTTTCAGCTGACTTCTTTCTATTAAGCTTTTCAAATTTCCAAGATTTATCTTGGTTGAAATTGATCTATTTGTTGAAAATTCAACTTTTGAGGCTAATAATTCAACTTTCTTCTAAAAACATGTTCTTTTTGGCTTACAAATTTAACTACATATTTGTTTGAAAATTTAACTATTTGTTTGAAAATTCAACTATGACGTTCAATACCTTTTATTTGAAAATTGGACATTTTGATGAAAATTCAATTATTTTGTTCAAAAGTCACCTTTTTTGGTCAAAAATTCAACGTTCGTTGAACATCCATCTTTTTGGATAGAAAATTCGTCCTTTTGATGGAAAAGTGAGGTAAAAAGTTACTTGTTGAAAATTCATCTTTTTGGCTTGAAAATTCAATTATTTGGTTGAAGTTATTTCTGTTTTTTTTTTAATTCAACTATTTGGCTAAAATTTCAATTACTTTGTTAAAAATTCGTCTCCTTTGCTTGAAAGTTTGGTTGAAAATTATAATAATTTTTTTAATTCAACTATTTGATTAAAAATAATCTTTCGGGATTAAAGGCCACTTTTTCTAAATCATTCGACTTATCAACTTGAAAACTCAACTCTTGTTAAAAGTCTTGTTAAAACTTTGGTTTGGTCTTTGTGTTGAAAATTCATCTCCTTTGGTTGAAAATTCGACTACTTTGTTGAAAATACATTTCGACCAGAAATCTTAGGAATTTCAAGCGTTTCATATTGAACGCAATATTGTATCTATATTAATGCTATTTATTTTTAAATTATTCCCCTGTTTTCGTGAAAACTCACTATACTTCCCCTATTTCAAGAGCATTTTTGGCTGTGAAATCTAAATTATTAAAAAATGAATGATTACATATTCAAATTACACATTCTGAAATTTAAAACCTTAATTTTTGAGTAATTTCAAGTTTAAAATGTTCAAAAGGAATGTACCCGAAGATCAAACTTAACGCAATTAATAAATTTCTCTCATTTGAAAATAATCCAAGTTGACGAGTTCAACAGTTCAGAAATAAATATTTTAAACACAGATTGAGAATCCTTCAAGCTGAATGACTTGCTAAGAAATTGTTTTAACTTTAAACTTTACTTTGAGCAAGAAAAAAATATTTGATAATCAATAAGAATTCTGTACTCTATATTCCTAAAAAAATAAAGTTATTATTTTCGTCATTCAGTGTCTAATACTGATTTTTTTTGTGGACTTTCTTTGAAATTCCATGCGACTTTTTTTGTAATTTTATGCGACTAATGCGACTTTTTTCAAGCCATCTAGTCGATCCGAGCCCTGTTAATGAAGTGAGGAATGTATTTTTTTTAAATAGAAGGAAAATTAATAGTGTAAATAACTAAATAATAATAACTGAAAATTACTCTTATTTACAAAGCTTTCAAGTTTTTCGCTTGATATAGGTGGGGAATATTTGTTTTTCTTCATACCAGTAGAAATTTTTCTTTGAAATGTATAAAAGTTTAGTATAAACGTAAAAAATTCTAAGTTGCTTGTATTCCTTGACCTAACCCTGTCCACCGATCGGGAACAGAGAGGAAGTATCGATGCATTGCGTCTATAAATCTGGATCGGTACTCTACTGGTGAAATTATCGTTGGCAGCCCCTGACCACCAAGTGTTTTCACAATTCTTTCAATTTTCTTGTCCCATGTAAACGTTCTCAGGTAATCTGAAAATAAAACTATTTAGTTTTAGGTTTCTGGTCCCAGTCAGTTTTCACTTTTCCTTTCAATAATACATTTTTTATAAAACTATATTAGCGCATACAAATTATTACCCTTTCGTTATAAAAAATAACTCGGTTCTTTTTCCAACATTTTTTCATAGATTTTACAGAAAAACTTATATAATTTGAAAACCTTGTACATGATTTACAGAATTTTCTTTATTGTAGCGAGAAAATTCAAGTAAATTCAATATAAGTGACATAATTTTTTCCATTTACTTACAATTCTTTAAAAGTAGCAGATTATTTTTCTAATTAACAAAATAAGGCTCGCCGCGTGTGTACACCAAAGTAGAATTTAATTCAACTATTTTAATTTGATTCGACTTTTCAATAAGATTCCATTTACCACGTTTTCTGGGAATATTTTCGACCAAAATGTATTAAATTATTTTATTTTTAAAGTTCAAGAGTAAGAAAGTGTGACATTTTTGTTCCTGATGGAACTGAGAAAAATGCAAGATCTGTCATGTAAAATTTTATTTAATCAAGAGAGACGCATACAATAGTGTTTTATTTTATATTTGACACGAGCATAATTAAGTAACTTTATTGTTAATTAACAGTCAAAATGGTATTTTTACAATAAATGGAAAATTATTTTTTATTTATGTTATTTATTTTTCTATATTTTCATTGAACTATTTACATTTGAATACTAGTTTCGAAAATCAAAACTTACAAGTGGTTAATTTTTGCTTGTTTTATTATAAATTTGAGCTTCTCTTTACATATTGATCCTGTAATATGAGAAATTTCACTTTAAAAGTTGACACTTTATAGGTTTTCTATATTTTTCAAGATGAATACCTCTTAGAAATAAAAACGGAAAAATCTGGAATTTAAGGCTATTTAAATCAGTTCTTGCTCAAGTTATCCTGTCAATTTTACGTTGGTCCCAGGATCTTTCTTCTAATAAAACAATTTGATCAAGTTTTCAAGATTTTCGCTATTCGTGAATAGCGACAGAAAACCCTTTTTTTGTTCAAAGTTCAACTACTTAAAAGTGGAACTACTTTATTAAAAATTCATTTTTTTTGGTTAGTGATTCATCATTTTAGTTGAAACCCCTTTTTTTTTGTTCAAAATTGAACTATTTTTTTGAAAATTTGTTGTTGTAAATTAATTTTTTTAACTAAAAATTGAACTATTCTATGTCTGATTTCACATTTACCTTCATCAGTTGAAAATGTTGTGTATTTTGTTAAAACATTGCTTTTTGTGGTAGAATATTACCTTCTTGGTGACTAGTTCACCTTATCAGTTAAAAATTAATTTCGTTCATTGAAAATTATTTTTTTTTTAACTGAACTTTTAACTATTCTATTTTTTGTCGAAATTTATCTGTTTTGATAGACATTTAATCTTCTTGGTTTTAAATTCATCTGTTTGGTTGAAAATTCATATATTTTGTTGTCTTTGGTTGGTAGAAAACTCATTTTTGGGTTGAAAATTCAACTATTGGGTTAAAAATTCATTTTTTTTGGTTGAAGATTCATTAATTTAGTTAAAATTTAATTTCTTTACTAAAAAATTGAACTATTTTGTTGAAACTTCGTTTTTTTTGTTGGAAATTAATTTTTTTTATTGAAAATGTAGCTATTCCACTTTTTGTTGCAAAACTGATATTTTTTAGTTGAAAAATCACTTCTCGTCTTATTTGGGTTGAAAATTCAATTATTTTTGTAAAAAATGCATTATTTTGGGTTGTAAATTCAACTTTTTTGTAAAAAAAGCGTATTTTTTGGTTTCATTTAACTGTTTTTGATTGAACATTAAAATATTTTTGGTGAAAATATAACTATTACACATTTTGTTGAGAATTAATTTTTTTATTGAACATTCATCACTTTTGTTGAAAATTTAAATATTTGGTGGAAAATTCCTTTTTCCTGATGGAAAATAATTTATTTTAACCAAATATGTGATTCTTCCATTCTTTGTTCAAAATGTATCTTTCTGAGTAAGTTTTGGTTTTCAAAAATAATGATTTAAATTTAAATAATGCAATGAACATATTGAAAAATGATAATTTTGGACTTGTTGCAAACATACAACTTTTGGTTGATATTTGACAATGAAGTTACTTTTGTTCATGTCAAATATAAATCTTAATTCTCGTGACAAACCTACTTTTTAGGGGAGGGTAATCTCAGTAATGCACTATATTAAAACACTTTTTAGTAGATGACTTCGTTTAGAAATAATAAATAAAAAGTACGCAAAACGTCATTAATTTTGGTTGAAAATTCGTCTTTTTTGGCTGAAAATTCATCTATTTTATGGAAATTCCATCCTTGGTTAAAAATTATTCTATTTTGGTTGAGGATTCAACTATTTTGTTGAAAATTTTGCTTTTTTGTTTGAAATCTCAACTAGTATTACACTTTTTGGTGGAAAATGCATCTTTTAGAGTTGACCAAGAACTGAACTTTTGGGAACGACACAAAGAACCGAACTTTCGAGAACTGCAATTATGTTAAAAATTAATTTCTTCGTTTGAAAATTTAACTATTAGATTGAAAATTACTTTAAAAATTCAAATAATTGCTTGAAACTGTTCCATATTTTGACAAAAACTTATATTTTTGATAGAAATTTAATCTTCTTGGTTGAAAATTCTTCTTTTTGGTTCAAAATTTAACTATTTCGTTGAAAATGTATTTTATTTGGTTGAAAATGTATTTTTTTACTGAATATTGAACTATTCTATTTTAAGTTGAAAATGTATGCGTTTTAGACAAAAATTCAACTATTTTGTTGAAAATTCGTCATTTCTGGAAATTAGTTTTCTTTTGGTTTAAAATTTATTTTTCTAACTGAAAATTTAACTATTCTATTTTTTGTTGAAAATTTATCTGTTTTAGTTAAACATTCACTTCTATGACTGAAAATTCAACTATTCAATTCTTTGTAGAAAATTGATCTTTCTTGATAGAAATGTAATCTCCTTGGTTAACAGAAAGTTTAAGACATTTTATTTACAATTGTTTAATAATCTATTTTGTGACGGTTCCAATTTCAGAATTTTTTTCTTTCAGTTTTGAATATAAATACTTCATTAACAAAATTATAACTTTTCATTTTGAATCTTTCTAATATAAAGTTGTTTCAGTTTTTTTCAATTGGAAGCTCATATTCAATTTCGAATGCCACTTTTCATTTTTGGGTAGTTTTAACATTACATATCATTATCATACACTATTTAAAGTTTCAAAAGTAATAATTGAATTTTGTTCAATATTATACGATTGCTTCATTAAAGAAGGTAAATTCTTGATGACGAATTGTGCAATAGGGTGGGCCGAAATTTTTTTTTTTAATTTTGATTATGGCTAGCAAAAATCTTTTTCTATGTATCAAAATGAGTATTCATGATTTTTTTCATATTATTAAAACAATACCTTCAGTTAGCAGAAACTTTTTGAAGTTTGAAACATTGAAAACACTGACTTTTTCGAGATATTTCAACGTTCGGTCACCATTTCTTCATCGAATTAGTTTTTACTGTGCGAATTCATTTATTTTGATGTAACAAACAATTTTCAAAAATTTGTAGTGTAAACAAAATTCTGGTGATGAATTTAATTACGTAGAATATAATTTTTATTTGAAAATAAAACTTTCAAAGATAATCAAAACTGGTACAAAATCTTTTTTTTTTATATCCTTTTCAGGGGTCTTTTCGGACCTAAAAATACATGTAAGTTTAGAAGGAAAAGGCAAAATAACTATAATTGCGATTTTTGCCTTTCATTAAGTAAAATAATATTTTCCCAGCTTAAAAAAATTTTCGTGTCGCGAGCAATTTCGATGTTTTTATATAGATTTTTATGGTGAAGGCCGCAACATTTTTTTTTAATTTTAACCATGGCTAGCAAAAATGTTTTTCTATGTATGAAAATGAGTCTTCATGATTTTTTTTCAGATTTTTAAAATGATATCTTAAGTTAGCAGAAACTTTTTAAAGTTTGAAACTTTGAAAACCCTGACTTTTTCGATATATTTCAATGTTCGGTCACCATTTCTTCATCGAATCAAGTTTTACTGCACGAATTCTTTTATTTTGATGTAACAAACGATTTCAAAATTTTTTTATTGTATAACACAATTCTGGTGATGAATAACCTAACCTCGAGGTGTAACTTTGTTTAAAATCGGTATATTTACTTTTTATAAAAATTTAATGTGTTATAAAATGTTTGAGATTATTTCATTCTTATTTGAATAATAAGATTTTAATTGGAAACTTGTTGAAAGAGTATGGATAACTATCTATTTTAGTTTAAAGTTAAAACGTTGAAATTCGCAACATTGAAATATATCGAAGAAATCACTGTTTTCAAAGTTTCTGCTAACTGAAGATATTATTTGAAAAATCTGAAAAAATCATGGGGACTCATTTTGATGTGTGGAAAAAGATTTTTGCTAGCCACATTCAAAATTAAAAAAAAAAAAAAAACGTTGCGGCCTTGACCATACAAAACTATATAAAAACATCGAAATTGATCGCGACACGAAAATTTGTTGAAGCTGGGAAAATATTATTATACTTAATGATACACAAAAATCGCAATTATAGTTATTTTGTCTTTTCCTTCTAAGCTTGCATGTATTTTTAGGTCCGGAAAGACCCCCTGAAAAGGATATTAAAAACAAAATTTTATGATTTTGTACCATTTTTGATTATCTTTGAAACTTCGATTTTCAAATAAATATTATATTCTACGTAACTACATTCATCAGCAGATTTTTTTACGCTAAAAGTTTTAGCAAATCGTTTGTTACATCAAAATAAATAAAGGACCCCGCACCAAATGTACAGAAAAAAGCCTTATGATAAA
>CAKNYM010053500.1:2014137-2054379 GCA_932195095.1 Andricus curvator | reverse complement strand
TTTTATCATAAGGCTTTTTTCTGTACATTTGGTGCGGGGTCCTTTCATCGAATTCTTTTGAATTTTGTTAAATTGAAAATAAAAACAGTATGTGGTCAC
Source organism: Andricus curvator (assembly GCA_932195095.1). Lineage (NCBI taxonomy): Eukaryota > Metazoa > Arthropoda > Insecta > Hymenoptera > Cynipidae > Andricus > Andricus curvator. The sequence continues at coordinate 2,054,280 of CAKNYM010053500.1, read as the reverse complement.
ATTATCACTGCACATTAGTAACTTTTAGGCTGTTGCAGTCCTGAGTATAAAAAATGTATAAATTTAAATCTAAAATTGTTTTGTTCCCTTTCTAAAAGATTCTATATAAATAATGTTACAAAATTAGAATTTTGGTCTTTAAATACTAATGGTTAGGAAAAATGAAAAAAATAGTCAGGGAAAATTCAGGGAGTTTTAAATATAAAGTTTTACGGTCTCTGTGTGAAAAAAATGTAAAAATACAGACATAATGATGTTGTCGGCAAATTTTTTCGTTAAAAAATGATTAAACAGACATTTTTTTGAAGGGCCCTATATAACTGTAATTAAAAACAAAATTCCATGTGATAAATTTTATAAACTTCAGCTTATCGAAAATTCCCTGACTCTTTCAGGTCTTCACTGGCTAGTTTTAAATTGCCTGACTTTACAGAACTCCCTGACCTGTAGCAGCCCTGTTTTTTGCCGATAAAAAGTAATTGTAGATCTCAGAAAAACTCACTATTTAAAAGGTTTTCATCCAGCAAAACCAGTTCTCCTTCTCGGTCTACATCCTCAGGATTGACCAAACGATTCCTAACGGAACCTTTCAAATCAAACTTGTCGGTAATCACTCTGTTGTAAAAAAGATTCTCCATCACCAAAACAATCGTTCGTAAAGCTGCATTCGTCGTGTTGTTTTTGAACGAGACTCTATAAACACCGACAATTTTTCCCAGGAGAGTCGGTTGTTTTGTTTGCTGACACTTTTCCATGTAGGCAAAATAATTTGGTGCAAAATCCAAGAATATTTGCAGGTCCATACGATTCATTTCTTTCAAAATAAACCTGTCATCTGCAATTTAAAAACTAGAAAATTAATTTCTGCGTATATGAAGATTTACAATCTTATTTAATCTAATTTATAATCACGTATTTGACCGTTTTGATAACAAAATCACGGTATTATTGAGTGTTTGAATTTTTAAGGTTTATTTTTAAAAAACACACCTATTTCTTTAAAATACTTTGAAATTTTTTAAAGTTCTTGAAAATTTCTTGAAAACATCAAACTTTTTTAAATCTTTGTAAATACCTAGAAATATTGAAAATCTCTTCAAATCTTTGAAATCATTCGAAATGCCTCAATTCTTGCGAATACAAATTCTTTGAAATTTTATTGAAATATTATAAAATCCCTTGAAATTCTGTGAAGTTACGTGAAATCTGATGATATTCCTTGACATTATTTGAAGTTTGTTTAATCTCTTGAAACTTCCTTAGAATCCTTGAAAATACCTAAAATATTCCCAATCCTTTAAAATCTTTTGAAAACCCTTGCAATTTTTTCAAGCTCTTGAAAATTCTTTGTATTCTTGTGAAATACCCTTAAATCTTCAAATTCCTTTGAAATTTCTTGAAACCTACTGAAATTCCTTGCAATCTTTTAAAATACCTAAACATTTTTAATTCATGAAAATCTGTTTAAAAAATTTTTAATCTTTGGAAATACCTCGAAGTATTGAAAATCTCTTTAAATCTTAGAAATACCTCAATTCTCGTGAAATAATTCTTTTAGATTTTATTTAAATATTATAAAATCCCTTAAAATTTTGTGAAGTTACGTGAAATCTGATGATATTCCTTGAAATTATTTGAAGTTTATTTAATCTCTTGGAATCCTTTAAAATAACCTATAATATTCCCAATCCTTTGAAATTTCTTGAAACCTATTGAAATCCCTTGAAATCTTTTAAAATATCCTAAAATTGTTAAATTCTTGAAAATCTTTTAAATCTTTGGAAATACATCGAAGGATTGAAAATATCTTCAAATCTTGGAAATGCTTGAAAATCCCTCAATTCTTGTGAATAAATTCTTTGGAATTTTTTTAATCACTTGAAACTTTCTCAGAAATCTGATAAAATCTGTTAAAATCCTTTGAAAATCCCTTGGAATCTTTTAAAATATCCTAAAACCTTATAGGTTCTAGAAAATCCTTCCAAATCTACCGAAATTCTAGGAAATTATTTAAAAGCACATACAATTTTGTTAATTTCCTTCAAATCATTAGTCCTTGGAGATTCCTTGAAATTTTTGAAATCTCTAAGAAAAATTTAAAGTTCTTGAACATTGATACCATTAGCATTATGTCATAAATGTTAGTTTTAACGAGCACCCCTTAAAAAGTGAAAATAAAATTTGTTTCCTCGCATTTTTTGCATTTTTACGCACTTGTTTCCTGTATTAATTAATTATTATTATTATTATTATTTATTATTAATTATCAATTATTTTATTATTACCCATAACCGACACTCTTATTAAAACAAGTTACAGCAATGTAATTATTATTTCTATTTTAATTTAAAAACGTGAAAATTTATTTTGGCTTGGTTTGGAATAGTTTAATATTTGTTATACCTCCAAACTCTTCTCCTTCGTTATGGTAGAGAGTAATAATAAATCAATTAAATAAATGTATGCTAAATTCTTGAAACTGAAGCAACATTTCTTTCGATAGGATAATTTTGCTCGAAGTAATGAAGATTTTGTAATTCTTTGTAATAATAATTAATATAATCAAATAATGACCTACAAAAATATTTTTCGTGGATTTTTGTTTGAAAATAGTTTTCTTATAAATATAAGTTAGGGAAATATGGATAATGTTGCAATTAACATCAAGGCCTCCTTTAATCTTAAACTTTTCAAAATCTCTTCAAATCTTTGAAATTTCTCAATTCTTGTAAATAAATTCTTAGAAATTTTATTGTGATATTATAAAATCCCTAGAAATCATATAAATTGATATAATTTATAATTTTTTTAAATTGATAAAAGACTACAAGGTTTTTTTGTAGGATATTTTTTAAATTAACAACGTTTTGTCTAATGATTTTCTCAAAACTTTCGATGTTTGTAAGAAACATGCAAAAATTAAATTTTTCGAACAAATATTCTCTTAACCACAAATATGGTTTCACCGGCATAAAACTTATGTGGTTTCTTGGTCATATAAGTACCAAGTTATCGAAAAAGTGGGCTCATCAGCGTCAACAAATAAAACTTAAATATCTTATCAGATAAAAAGTTATAACGATTTAAGAAAAAAATTTTTATTTACCTTGAGGTATTTGTGCCAAAAATCAGGTCCCTAGGAGAAAAAGTTTTATATGATTTTAAGAATTGAAATGATATTACTAGTCAGGTTTCATGAAAAAACCAGTATTTTTTATGAAAAAAATTTAAAACTTACGAAACATAATTAATTTAACAATATTTTATGTAATGGATTTTTTTATGGTTGAATTTTAATAAATCATGGCTTATTTTTGCGGGGAAAAACATTCCCTACAACTTTACTGTTTCCAATTTTAAAAATAAGTAAATAGCACATTTTTCCTTTAAAAAAATTGTTTTAACGATTTCAGACATAGAAATATTTACTTTCAAAATTGGATATAGTAGAACTATAGAGAATATTTTCCTTGGAAAAAGCCATCAATTAATAAAATTCAACTTTTTTTTTTAAATTGATATGAAGCGAGAGCAAGGAAAAATTCAATTGCAAAAAGAAATTGTTAAAATACATATTTTTTTGTAAATCTTCAATTTTGTTATTAAAAACAATGTTTTTTTACTTAAAATAATATCATCAGTAGTATTATTTTGATTTTTTAAATCATAAAACAATCTGATTTCTTGCACAAATACCTTAGAATTTCAAATACTCAATAATTCCGGGAACATTTTTTTATCAAAATGTGTCCTCTTATTTCTTTTGGAAAACAAAACATTTGACGGTCGGCCTGATTTGAAATGGATTCGACCTAAAGAATAATAAAGGAATCAACCTTGAGTTTTGCAGAAAGAACTCCCACTTTTTCCGCCTCGTGCTGCCCATTGAATACTTCGGCTTAAACTTCTCGTATATCCATCTTCTCCACAAGGAAGAACATTTTCCCGGAGAGCGGCGAATTGAACAGGGAAATAAACCCTGCAGTAGAAATTGGTTGTTGAATCGTTGAATTGAACTTCTATATAATGTTGTTGCTTTGTTGGTCTCTTTTCCTCGTCGATTTCTGGGGCAGCACTCGATACGGGATTTTGATATTCTGAAGATGGTACGTTTTTATCAGTTTCCAAAGGACTCGCTGGATTTGGACCATTGCCTCTGAGGAAAGAGAGCATTGACGGTCGCTTTAATTCTCCAGATTGGTTAACTTCTGAGAAGTTATCTTTGTTTTCTGGAAACTTTCGCTTGTTCATTGGACTCGGATTTAATTCGGGTCCTTTTATGGTTCTCAACTGTTCTTGCAAAGCATGTTTATAATCGTGAGAATCCAGCGCGTAGGCTATTATCGATGACGGTTCTGATTCATAGACTACTATTGGCACGACAGATCTGTAAAAAAAGTTCTATTAATTATAAATAAAAATTTCAAAATAATTAATTTTATTTCATGATAAATTTATTTTTAACTGTTTCTAAACATTATTAATAAAAGAGAAAGTTTTAATGGGAAATGATTTTTTGATAATGGGATACAATTATGTTCTTAACATTTTGCTACCACACTCTAATTTGTAAAAATTTTCACACTTCTAAAGAGACGAGAAAAATTAAATTATGGCAAAACCTTATATTATCTTAATTTACGAAGTTTACATACTGTCGATACCGGTAAGAAAAAAATTACCGACAACGACAATAAGATATCTCGGAAAATGCAGAATGATTTCAGTTTTCATCTAATGGAATAATTTTAAAATTTGAAGATTTTAAAATATGTCGAAAAAGAATCTGAAAGATTTTAAACCCAGTTTTTTAATTTTACAGGATTTTAATTCTTAAGGAAAACTGCATTATTTCAAAAGATATCTAGAAGTTTTAGAGGTTTAGAAAAAATTCGAAAATAATTCAAATCTTGAGAACATTCCATAACATTTAAAACAAAATGTCGATTTCGGAAGATTTATAAGCCAAATTTTACAATTTTGCAAGATTATAAAATTTTAGAAAAAATTCGAGTAAGTTTAAGAGACATTTAGAAGTTTTAAAAAGATTCGAAAATAATGTAAAGCTTGAAAAGGTTTTAAAAAATCGAAAACATAATTCTGATTGTTAAAGATTTAGAATAAAAATTTTCGAAGCTTCTTAAGAATTTTGAAAGGCAACAAGAGAATTTTTTTTTTATTTCTGGGAAATTTTGGAATTATTTTTTATTAAAAAAAAAATTAATTTTTAGAGAATATTTAGACGCTTCAAAACATTTCAAAAGATTTCCAAAAATGTCAGCTTTTTTTTATTTATGCAGAACTTAAAAAAAAAATTGTAGGAAAAATACAAAACATTTAAAAAGATATTTAGAATGTTTAGAAGTGATGTAGATTTTTTTTTTATTTTAGGAAAAATTCAAATAATTGTGAAATATGTTTAGAAGGCTTAGAAGCTTTGAAAAGATTCGATAATAATGTAATATTTGAAACTATTTCAAGAACTCTGTAACAAAATGTGGATTTTTAAGATTTTGAAACAATATTTAGAAGCGTTTGAAGAATTTTAAAAAGTCTCAAGAGAATACAAATTTTTGTTGAGATTTATGGGAAAATTTCGAATGACTTTTTATTTTTGAAAATTAATTACAAGAGAAAATTGAAAAAAATTTCAAAATATATTTTAAATGATTTCCTAAGATTTCGGAAAAGAATGTAAAAGATTTCAAAGCAAAATTGTTCAATGTTGCAAGATTACAAAATTTTAGAACAAATTCGAGATATTTAGAAATTTTGAAAAGATTCAAAAATAATTTAAAACTTGTAAAGATTTCAAAAATCTGTTGACAAAATACAGATTTTTCAAGGTTTCGAAAAAGAATGTAGAGGATACTAAAGAAAAATGGAAATTTTTGCTTTAGTATCTTCTACATTCTTTGAGAGATTATAAAAGTTTAGAAAATATCCCAGTAAGTTTAAGAGATATTTAAAAGTTTTGAAGAGATTCGAAAATAATTTAAAACATGAAAAGGGTTTGAAAAAATCTAAAACAGAATGTAGATTCTTGAAGATTTCGAAGAAAAATTGGCAATTTTTGTATTTATGCCAAATTAAAAAAAAAAAAAAAATAGGAAAAATACGAAACTTTTTTTTTATTTCAAACAAAATATGGATTTTAAAAGATTTCGAAAGAAAATTTCAAAAGCGTTTTAAGAATTTTGAAAAGTTTCAAGCGAATGAAAGAATTTTCTTGAGATTTATTGGAACATTTCAAATGATTTTTTATTTTGAAAAAATAATTTTAAGAGAAAAGTGAAGAAAATTCCAAAAGATTTCAACAAATTTCGAAAAAGAATATAAAACACCTTGAAGCAAAAATTTTCAATTTTGCAAGATTACAAAATTTTAGAAAAAATTCGAGTATGATTAAGAGATATTTAGAAGTTTTGGAAAAATTCGAAAATTATTTAAAACCTGTAAAGATTTAAAAAATCTAAAAGACAGTGTAGATTATTGAATATTTCAAACAAAAAGTTTAGAAGCTTCTCAAAAATTTTGAAAGGTTCCAAGAGAATAAAAAATGTTCTTAAGATTTCTGGGAAATTTTAAAATGATTTTTTATTTTGAAAAATAAATTTTAAAAGGATATTTCTAAAGATTTATTACGGCAATTTTTTCATTTATGCAGAATTATAAAAAGTTGTTAGGAAAAATACGAATCATTTTAAAAGATATTTAGAAGGTTTAGAAGTTTATGCAGAATTTTTGGAAGATTTTAGGAAAAATGTGAATCATTTTGAAAGATATTTAGAAGGTTTAGAAGCTTGAAAAAGATTCAAAAATAGTTTAAAATTGGAAAACATTTCAAAACATTTTTAATAAATAATTAATTAAAAAAAGATTTTGAAACATTGCGAATAATTTCCTAAGATTTCGAAAAAGAATATAAGAGATTTTAAAGCCAATTTATTCAATTTTGCAATGTCACAAAATTTTAGAAAAATTCGAGTAAGTTCAAGAGATATTTAGAAATTTCGGAAAGATTCAAAAATAATTTAATACCTATAAGGGTTTCAAAGAATTTTAAAGGAAGTGTAGATCTGTGAAGATTTCGAACAAAAAATTTAGATATAGCTGTTCATTTCTTTAGTATTAGCGATTAATTATTGAATAAGAGATTAAAAATAGTTGTTTTTTTAAATAATCTTCAATAATTAATCATTAATTAATAGCTAATTTCCGAAGATATTGAAAATTAATTCTAAGAATTATTTACCTATTAGAATATCAAAAATAATGAACCAAAGATATGTAATTTATAAGAAATAGCAACTGTCATATTAATCAATTCATTTTTACTCGACGCAATAAATTACAATATTATTATTTTGTTATTTGTATTTTGTTTTATTCGTGCTTCTAGTAAGAGGAGATTTGATATTCACAACCGGGGAAAACCCGGCTATTCAGTGGGACAAATCGAAAAAAATAGTAACGAAAATACAAAAAGGGCGGCAAATTTTAGTTTGTCCTCGGGCGGTCTGACACCTAAATCCGGCTGGGAATTTGTGTATATGAAATCGAGGATATTCTAATAACTTACCCCAGAGGCAAAAGATGATGTTCCAGCGTCCCCAAAGGATTCGAAATCGGATTGATCGTCGAAGCAGAAGGTAACAGTTGCGACAAAATAGTCTTCTTTTTCTTCTTCTTATCAGGCACATCCTCGGAAGTAACAGGCAAAACATCCGAATAGGGCATCTGATGCATTTTCGGGGATCCCTGAATCACAACAATATCCTCTGGATTCGTATTCTCCGGAATCTCATTATCGGAATATTCAACCGGATCAGCACTTTGTGCCTCATTATGGACAGTTGAAATAGCCTCAATCGCATTATAATCAGCAGACATGGGACTAAGATCCTCAATTTGTGATTCTGAAGCAGTGTCTTCGGTAATATAACCGTCACTCTCAATAACGCCGATGCTATTTGATGTCGAAGACCTCTCCGTGACCTTCTTCGGCCTCTCGTCCTTCTTCTTTGCAGTAATCTCTAAAATCTTTAAATTCCATTCAGTCACGGCCTCGCAGATAAGTCTTTTCAATATCACTAGAGCATCCTCTATCCTGTACATCAAAGCCTGAACCTCCTTCTCAGACTTCTTACCACCTAATTTCTTATTCTCCAATGTGGGGGACGTTAACTTCAACTGAACTTCTTCAATCTTATTCTTGAAGTACAACTGCTCCTTTCCCAGTTGCTGTTTCAAGAGATTCAAAGTCTCCAGTTCTATTGGCAACGTCATCAGCTTCTCTCTTATATTAGAAAACACCTCATCCCCTTTCAAAGCCACATTTTTCATCTCTTCGATGACATTAGCATACTGCTTAGGTTCATAAATCACATTGATCAAGGGAGGTGGTAGTGAAATCTCCCACTGGGATATCCTGTTATACTTAAACACCGACAACATGTTCTTCTTAGCAAAATACTGGTAGTGATCATGATGCAGCGAATGCTGACAAGAGTCCACATCTCGTCTTGTGTACATCCCACCGTGAAACCTGAGTTCCAAATACTTAGCAAACGAAAGTGACCACGTATCGTCCGTCATCGGAATAACTGGTGAAACACTTTTGCATTTTTCACACTTGCTCCACATAAGAATCTGATTCGCGTTTTCCTGGCCAAAAGGCTCAGTGCCCATTAAACTCAACGTAATGTGAACACAACCACCATCATGAGCGAATCTTCTCTCATGTTGAGCAATTTGTTGTCGACAACGTTCAGCTGGACACTTGTACTCAGTTGTTAGACAATACGTTTCCAAAAATCGCCCAAGGGCGATATCGTTTCTCCCGTAGAGGTCCATATTCACCACCCAAGGATTCACGCAAAACACGGGAGCGTTGTTACTGTTGTGAAAAAAACTGCAAAAAAGAACGGACAAATGTTGGTGACTCGCAGGATCCAAACAATCTGGCCAAGAAGATGTCTGTTCTATAGCTTCATGCTGGACGCTGATTCGCTTCTTTTCGAAGGGCTCGTTATTCGAAGCGTTTAATCGACTACCACAGGCTCTGAAGTTCGCCAAAAGGGACTGAACTTCCCTGCTATCTGCACTCGAGGTTAATTTCGTTTCCACAAATGGATGTCGAGATTTGAGTTTCAAATTAGCCAAAGGATTCGAAGGTTGAGAAACTTCATTCGCTATACTGCTAGTTCTTGCACCCTCGACTTTATCCTGGAAGTGGATAGAATAAAATATTTCTTTAGGGAAGAAACATCTCAAAGTGCAGTGTCTTCCCGATTCCGTTTCTAGGTAAGGAATTGTAAATTTCAAATAGGGAGAGACGCTAAGAACCGTTCCTTCGAGGGCTTTCTTGAATTTATTCAAAAGTGGCAAATCCGCTACTGATAGGCGCTGACCATTGGGGCTTATTTGACTGAAAGCATCGCATTCATCTTCGTTTAAATACTGATGCAAGGGATCACTTCGATCACTAACTGATTCCCCATAAATTCGTTTCTCGTCACACGAAAGTCGTTCTTTTAGTTTCAACTTTTCAGGGAGATCAGTTTTACAGACATCGATTTCGACTGATTGGTCTTCTTTCGTACTTTCATTACTTCGAAGCTCTGGTTTCTCTATTTTGGATTCATCCGAAGTTGGTTTCTTTGGTTTGAAAAGCTTTAATGTATCATAGGGATCTGAATTGTCTACAAGCATCACAGATGCTTTAAAGGGATTAATCAATTGTGTATTTTCCAGAGATTGATATTCTCCAGTCTTCTCAGGCAGTTGAGTTTCATTAACTTTTTCCTCTTTGTCTGCAATTGCTTTTAGGGAATCATTTTGAGTATTTTCATCCAGAAATGATTTGTCTTTCGGCGAAGGCGGTCTGGCAAATTCGTCCATGAGAAAGGATTTTTCTAACCGCCAGGAATAAACTGAGAAAATCATCATGGAAGTGACGTTCTTAACTCGCTTTAGTTCATTTTGTGACCCACCACGAAGAAGAACTGTAAAACCGAGGTGAGGATTCGCACATCCTTCAAAATACATCAGGGTTTTCACTCTATACTTCTCGCTTGGAAAGTTTCTTAAATAAAACTTTTTGCAAGTACCGAGCTTATATCTCACAGAAATGTGAGCGTCGATTGTATCGACGATATTAGCACCAGTGCAACGAGCGACTCTTTCGAGAACACTCAATTTAACATTTAAAACTAAGGTCACTCCACATTCTCTGAGTCTGTCCTGTGCAAGGCGCGAAACTGATCGATGCACCAAGACTACGTCTGGACCTAGAGCAGTAATTCGAGCGACAGTGTGGCCGAGATAATCATTTTCCTGAAGCATCACAGGCTCCAGACTTAGGAGTTTTCCTTCTACTCGTTGGTACATGAGACCACAGCCAAGTAAAAGAATTTTTGGGTTGGCAATCATCGCGTTCATTCCGCGATGAGCGACGTTTTTACTGCAGACGACTCCAGAGACGATTTCGCACTCGTTTCTACTCCCACCTGGAGATTTTTTTATTTGAACGTACTGTCTGATGTCTAAGTCATCTGCGTCGTGGTTCAGGTCGGGTCTTACATAATCGACTATTTGGTGAGCGATTTTAAAAATTGTGTCGGACCAGTTCTGTGAGAGTCCTTCTTTGTTGAGAAGCTGCTTGAGCAGCGAGTCTTCGTGTTGTTTGTATTGAGACCTATTAAGACAAAAACAGACAATTTTCAATTATTAGTTATAAAGATTTCAAAGATTTCACAAAGTAAAAAAAGGGATTTCATTATCATTAAAAACTTTTTATATCATATGGGTATCTCGCCAATCTGGCTTCGAGTCATTTTTATGTTTAAACATTTTTTTAGCTAGATTTGAAAAATCTGTTGAACAATTTAGCACATTCTACTGATAAAAATACATCCGAAATAATTACAGAAAATCAAAGATTGAAAAATAGATAAATAAAAGAATAGAAAAATGCTCATGTTTTAGGTTTTTTAAATGTATTTTTATCAGTAGATAGATTTTGATTCCTTATTCTCCTACATTTTTTTTCAAATGTATTTTTTTCAGTGAAGAACCCTAAGTTGTTCAAAGTATTTTTCTGAGTGAACTAAAAAAAAATAGTTTGAAAAATACAAAAATGACTGAAAACCCTAATTTTTCTGTTTTTGTTTCCTTAGAGATTTAACTTCGTGTCTAATATATGGTTATCAGTTGAAAGTTCTCAGATGATCAAAACCTTTTTAAATGTCAGCTAAAAAAAGATTATAGTCTAAAAAAACAGAAATTAATAAAATTAATATTTACAAATATAACAAAAATATTCAGTAACAATTTTTTTTAATACGCAGTTTCCAAAATTTTCTTTCTACAACTAAAACTAAGATACTTTTCTTTGATATGCCATTTTACGTATTTTATTACATATTTTAAAAGTATTCAAAATGAATCAAAATTCTTATTTATTTATCGCTGGCTTCACAGCCTTTCACCTATTCCCCTTTTTTTTGTTTTTTTCACTTAAATGCGAACTGAATTAAGAAAATCCAACTTTTTTTCATTAAAAGTTCATTCTTTTTGGTTGAAAAGTGTACTATTATATTTTTGGTTAAAAATGTTATTATTGGGTTGAAAATTCAACAATTTTATCAAAGTCATAAGTTTTGTTTAAAAATTCAACTATTTTCATAGAAAATTCAACTATTGGTGGAAAACTAAATTTTTTGTTAAAAATTCATAATCTCGGGTAGAAAATTCAATTGTTTTGTTGAAAATTTGTCTTCTTGGTTTAAAAATTCAACAATTTGGTTGCATTCTTTTTCTTTCTTGAGAGAAAAATCTTTTTTGGCTTGGTTTCTTGTCGGTTTGAAAATTCATATTTTTTAGTAGAAATTTAATGTTTTTTGGTTAAAAATAGAACTGTTTGGTTGAAAATTAATCGGTTTCGACTTTCGATTGGAAAATCAACAATTTTGTTGATAAGTCGTCCTTTTTAAATGAATTGAACTGTTTTTTATTAAAAATTAAAATATTTTTTGGTTGAAATATCAACTATTACATTTTTCGTTGAGAATTCATCTTTTTTGGTTGAAAATTTAACTGATTAGTTAAAAGTTAAATTATTCTGTTGAAAATTCATTTTTGTTTAAGATTCATTATTTTGGTTGAAAATTCATTTCTAGGATTAAAAGTGTATCTATTTGTTGAAAATTCGTCTTTTTTGTTGGAAATTCAACTATTTTGGTAGAAAACTCAACTATCTGGTTGAAAATTAACTATTTTTGTAAAAACTCATATATTCGTTTTAGAAATTCAACTATTTGGGTAGAAAACTCAATATTTGGTTGAAAATTAACTTTTTTGTTGAAAATTCATATTTTTAAGATGGAAATTCAACTATTTCGGTAGAAAACTCAATTATCTGGCTGAAAATGAACTTTTTTGTTGAAAATTCAAATTTTCGGATTGAAAGTTCCACTGTTTTGTAGAAACTTTGTTTTTTTTGGCATGAAAATTCAACATTGAACATTCGTCTTTTTCAGATGAATTAAACTATCTTACATTTAAAATTAAAATGATTTTGGGATTTAATGTAAAAACTATTATATTTTTTCGTTGAGAATTCATCTTTTTTGGTTTGAAATTGTATTATTTGGTTTCAAAATTAATTATTTTGTTGAAAATTCAACAATTATGTCAAAGTCATTCTTTTCGATTGAAAATTCGACTGTTTGGTTGAAAATTCAACTATTTTGTTGAAATATACTTTACTTTTTGAATTGAAAATTAAACTATTTGGGTAGAAAATTCAACCATTCGGTTGAAAATAAACTTTTTGTTCAAAATTCACAAATTTCGGGTTGACAGCTGAACTGTTTCATAGAAAATTCATCATTTTGTTTGAAAAATCATATGTTTGGTTGAAAAGTCGTCTTTTTTAATTAATTAAAACGTTTTTAATTCAAAATTAAAATCTTTTTAGTTGAAATATCAACTATTACATTTTTCGTTGAGGATTCACCTTTTTTGGTTAAAAATTCAGCTCCTTGGTTAAATATTGAACTACTTTTTTAAAAATTCATTTGTTTGGTTGAAGATTCATAATTTTAGTTGGAAATTAATCTCTTTGGTTGAAAATTCGTCTTTTTTCGTAGAAAATTAATCTTGATTGAAAATTAATCCGTTTCGTTAAAAATTCAAGCCTATATGATTAAAAAATCATCTATTTTGTTGAAAATGCAACATTTTAACCAGAAATATTAGGAATTTAAAGCGTTTTAATTTGAATGTAATATTATTGCCTACATTCATTTTATTTAAAAGAATTTATTTCTCTATTGTCGTGAAAAATCTCCGTATTTCCCCTGTTTTTAGAGCCTTTTGGTTTCTATAATGATGTTTTTGATTTGCAATTACAGAACTGAATCATCTTTTAGGTTTATTTTCTGGATTGAATCGTTAGCGATTTTATCGCTGTTGACAATGTCCTTCAAATCGACAGAATTAGCAAATTAATCGTTCAGGAAATATTGGAAATTGGTATCATCAAAAAGGATATCTTCCTATTTCAAAGCTTCTTGTTTTCTAATATCTTCAATTTCTGTTCATAATTCTTTTAAAAAATCGAAACCTTGTAAAGAGAGGAAAAATCGTGTCAAAATACTCGAATTTAGGTGATTTAGGGGATTTTTAAAATTGAAGGGAAAAAAGGGGATTATTTAAAAGAGCGAACGGACTTAACAATAATTGCAATAATTGCCCAAAGATTTCAAAGACTTCAACAAATTTCACGAAGATTTCAATGATTTGACAAAGATGTCAAAGACTTCACAAATATTTCAAACATTTCAAAAGATTTCACGAGTGATCAACCCCGCGTTTGGGCTGAGAATTAAATTTAAGTTAGTAACTCTGTATAAAACTTACATCAAGCAATTGTACGCACTCAGTTCTCCAAAAGCGCTTCTAAAATTGGTAACTTTGTGCCATCCGTTTCTCTCCTTCGGCTCCTGAACCTGAAGAGTATCGTTTAAAACTTCATCAGTAACTTTCGAACTACACTCCAGTGCCTTGATGTTAACTTCCTTCCTTTCGATAATCCCGTCCCCACTTTCTATAGAAATAGCTGTTAAATCTTCTGACGTTGGCCTCTTCAACGTGACCGTAGAAGCCTCTAAATTTAAATCAAGATAAAAGCTTGAACCGGAAGAAGGTAGACGAGCATAAATCTGAGGTGGCTCAGGTTGTTTTGATTCACTTTCAGAATCTGTAAAATTTAAATAATTAATTTTTAATTACAATTTATTAAAATTAAAGCAAATAAAGTAGAGTAGAAAGGAATTATATACCAGTTGTTGAATCGTGTTGAGGAATTGTTTTCACCCAAGCTGGCTCTTGAGCATCACAAGATGTTTGACTTTCGGTTAGAAAATCAGTTGCTTGCATGCGAGGTAACTTAATAGGTTTGAAAATTGATGCCGTATCACTAAAATTGTCTGTTAAAACCGGCTCGATGTAACCTGCCTCGAGAAGTGCTTGGCCAATCGCGGTAGCTTGTATCCTGAAAATATTATTAATTTCAGATTTCATATACCAAAAGGCTCTCAAAACAGGGAAAATAGTGTGATTTTTCACGAAAATAGGGGACTAATAGGGAATAAATTCTTTGAAATAAAATAAATGTAGGTAACATTTGAATTCTAGATGAAACGCCTTAAATTCCTGACCTTCTCCGCAAAAATATTGCAATTTTAACAAAATAGATAAACTTTTAACCAAAAAGATGAATTTACAACCAAGAAGATTAATTTTCTACTAAAAACACGATTTTTTGACAGAATACATAAATTCTTAACCAAATAGTTGAATTTTCTACTAAAAGAGATCAATTTTCAACCAAAAATGGAATAGTTAAACTTTCAGTTAAAACCACTAATTTTCAAAAAAAAGAATGTTCAACAAAATAATTAAATTGTTAAATAAAAAGATGAATTTCCAACTAAAATTGTGAATCTTCAACCAAAAAATTAGTTTTTATCAAAGTTGTTCATCTTTCAGCCAAGTAGTAGAATTTCCAAACAAAAAATATGAATTCTCGACGAAAAATGTAATATTTAATATTTTAAGCAAAAAATACGAATATTCAACGAAATAGTTACATCTTCAATCAACTCAGATTGAAAAAAAAGAAATATAAATGAAAACAGAACAACCAAAACAATTGTCAACCAAACAGTTCCATTTTAACCAAGAAAAATTAAATTTCCACGAAAAGAGATGAATTTTCAATAAAATAGATGAATTTTTACCATAAACATTAATTTTCAGCCAAGAAGATAAATTTTCTACCAAAAAGATGAGTTTTCAATGAAATACATGAATATTCAATCAAATAGTTAAATTTTCAATTAAAAAAGATCAATATTTTTTAACAAAAAATGGAATAGTTCAATTTTCAGTTAAAAAGATTAATTTTAAACTGAACAAGACGATTTTTCAACCTAATAACTAATTTTTCAACCAAAAAGATAAATTTTCAACCAAGGAGATTAATTTTTAACGAAAAATGGAAAAGTTAAATTTTGAGTTCAAAAGATTACTCTTTAACCATAAAAGACGAATTTTCAATCAAATAGTTATTTTTCCACCAAAAAGATGATTTTTAACTGGAATGATGAATCTTCATCCAAAAAAATGCATTTTTAACAAAGTAGTTCAACTTTCAACAAAGTATAATAGAATTTCCAACAAAAAAGATAAATTTTCAACGAAGGAGATTAATTTTCTGCCACAAAATACGGTGGAATGTTCAGAAAATACTTGAATTTTTAACAAAACATTTGAATTTTCAACTAAAAAGCAACAATTTTCAACCAAAAATGGAAATTCAATTTTCAGTTAATAATATTACTCATCAACAAAAAAAAACGAATTTTTACCAAAATAGTTGAATTTCCAACCAAAAAAGATGAATTCTCAATAAAAAATGTAATAGTTGATAATTCAACCCAAAAATATTTTTAAAAAAAGTCGACTTTGCAACTAAAAATATAAATATTCAACCGGAAATGGAATAGTTACATTTTCAATTAAAAAAATAATGTTTAACAAAAAAAAAACTAATTTTCAACAAAATAGTTGAATGTACAACCAAAACAGATTATTTTTCAACAAAGTAGTTTAATTTTCAACAAAAGAATTGAGTTTTCAAGGTAAAAAGTCGAATATTTAAGAAAACAATTAGTTTCTAAACCGGAAAAGATGAATTTTCAACGAAAAAAAGGGTAAATTTTCAACAAAGAGAGATGAACTTTCAACCAAATAGTTAAAAAAAATAGTTTCAACCAAAACGTTGCATTTACAACTTTCAAACAAAACAGACGAATTTTCAACCAAATAGTTGAATTTTTAACTAAATAGTTGAACTTTCAACCTACAAAGATTAATTTTCAACCCAATCGTCGAATTTTCAAACAAAAATGATTAAACTGCAACTAAAAACAGTTGCATTTTTAACCAAATAATTGAATTTTCAAACCGCAGAATCGATTTTTTTAGAAAACAGTGAAATTTTCAACAGTAAAGTTAATTTTCAATCAAGAAAGATGAATTTAAAAAAAAAGCATTTTTAACCAAATGATGGAATTTTCAAACAAAAATTATTAAACTTCAACCAAAAACTGTTGCATTTCAAACTGAATAGTTGAATTTTTAATCCAAAAGGAACAATTTTCTAGCCAAAAAGACGAATGAACAATAAAACAGTTGAATTTTCAACGAAAAATTTAATTTTCAATCGAGAAAGAACAATTTGAAGAAAAAAAACTTTTTAACCAAATGATGGAATTGCTAAACAAGAATTATTAAACTTCAACCAGCAACGGTTGAATTTTAAACCGAATAGTTGAATTTTTAATCCAAAATGACAAATTTTCATTCCAAAAAGACGAATGTACAAGAAAACAGTTAATCAGGGTGGCGATTCGGCGGACGATTTCAAATTCCCGGTCATTTCCCGGTTATCCCCGGTCAAGTTTTTCAATTTTCCCGGTCAACTCAAAGTAACATATTTATATTTGCCGCAAAACGCAAACATTTATTTTAATTCATGACGCTCGTTCTAAACATCTTTTAACACAACAGAGCAAAACGTTGCAAAATAAATGAATTTTGAAAAAAATACTTAAATTTTCCACTAAAAAATATCAATTTTTCACAAAAAATGGAATAGTTAAACTTTCAGTTGAAAAAATTAATTTTCAACAAAAAAACGGATTTTCAAAAAAATACTTCCATTTTCAACCAAAGTGATGAATTTTCAAATAAAATTATGAATCTTTATCTGGAATAGTTAAATTTGAAACCAAAAAGATAAATTTTCAACTAAAATGATGAATATTTAACTGGAACACTTGAATTTTCAACCAAAAAGACGAATTTTTAAAGAAGATTACATTTTAAATAAAAAGATTAATTTTCTACCCAAAAATACAATTTTTCAACCAAGTACATTAATTTTTAAAGAAAGGTTTGAAGTTTTAATAAAAGAAGACAAATTTTCAACCAAATAGTTAACTTTTGAACTGAAAAAATAATAATTTTCAATCAAAAATGGAATAGTAACATTTTTAGTTTAAAAAATAATGTTTAAACCAAACATAAGAGTTTTCAAGCAGAACAATGAATCTTTAACTGAAATAGTTAAATTTTCAAACCAACAAATTAATTAATTACCAAAACTTTAATAATTAAATTTCAAGTTAAAAAAATTAATGTTTAACCAAACAGATGAATTTTCAACAACGACTATGGAATTTTCAATTGGAATAAGTTACATTTTCAGTTTAAAAAATTACTTTCAACAAAAAAAAAATAACTTTTAACAACAACAAAAACTAACTTTCAAAATAATAGTTACATTTTCAAACAAAGTGATGAATTTTCAAATAAAATTGTAAATATTTAACTGCAATAGTTGTATTTCAAACCAGAAAGATGAATTTCTAACTGAAATGATGAATCTTTAACTAGAATAATCGAATTTTTGACCAAAAAGATTAATTTTCAACCAAGAAGATTAATTTCTACCAAAAAAGACGAATTTTCAACTAACAAAGATAATTTTTCAACCAAAAATTGAATAATTAAATTTTTAGTCAAAAATGAATGTTCAACCAAAGACATGAATTTTGAACTAAAATTATGGAATATTCAACTGGAATAATAGTTACATTTTCCGTTTAATAAAAATAATAATTTTCAACCAAAAAACATCCAAAGAAAAAACAAATTTTCAATCAAACAGCTCATTTTTCAACCACAGAAATGAATTTTTAATTAAAACGATAGATCTTTAACTAAAAAAAAAATTAATTTTTAACAAAAGAGTTTAACTTTCAACCAAATAATTTTATTTCCAGCCTAAAAGATGAATTTTCAACTAAAATGATAAATATTTGACTGGAATACTTGAATTTTTAACTGAACAGAAGAATTTTTAAACAAGAAGATTAACTTTAAAAGAAAAATAAGATAATTTTCTACCAAAAAATTTTCAATTAAAAAAGACAAATTTTTATTCAAATTGTGGAATTCCGAACTTGAAAATAATAATTTTCAACTCACAATGGAACAGTTAAATTTTCATTTAAAGAAATTAATTTTCAACCAAACTGATGAATTGCCAACTAAAATTATGAATCTTGAACTAAAATGATAAATCTTCAACTGGAATAGTTGAATTTTATGCCGAATAGATGAATTGTCAACCAGAAAGATTAATTGTCTACAAAAAAAGATGGATTTTCCACAAAGTACATACATTTTCAAACAAATAGTTTAATTTTTAAATGCAAAATATCAATTTTCAACCAAATAGTTGAATTTTCATAAAAAAAAAAAAATAAATTGATTTTCAAGAAAGTAGTTACATTTCGCAACGAACAATGTAAAAAAACTTTCTATTATAATTCAGAAATATTTCTTCTTTGAAATACTACTACTCTGAAAACTGCTTGAAGTACTTTTATTACCTAAAATTTAGAAGAGGGAACTTTCAAATTGTGACGAATTCTGACTTGGAAGAGGGATTTTTGAAAATTCCTTTCTTCTAAATCCGAATTATAATTCCTTTAAAAAATTCCCATTCCATGTAAAAAATTCGCTGTTCCAAGTGAAATTATATTTCTTGAATTTTTCTATAATCAGAAGTCAATTCCCGGTTTTTAAATTAAATTCCCGGTCATTTCCCGGTTTTTTCCCCGGTCAATAAAATTCCAGGTCATTTCCCGGTCTTTCCCGGTTTCCCGGTCAAGTCGCCACCCTGTTAATATATATAATTTTTAACCAAAAGAGTCAAATTGTGAACCAAAAATTTAATACTAGACTTTTCAACCAAAAAAAAAATCAGTTTTTACTAAAAAATGGTTGGACTTTCGTATTGGGTTCTATTAATTCAGGTCGCATTTAAGCAAAAAAAAATCAAGAAAAATGGGAAGTTTCTTAAAAACAGGGGGAAAAGAGTAATTCCTTACAAAAGAGGAAAAGAGGGGAATACGCGAAAGAGTGTGAAGCCTGCAATTTAATTATTAATAATTAAGAACCAAATTGAAAAATAAATATAATAATTTCTTATAAACGAAACGTTATTACACATTCCGAAAATGTTATTACCTGGTCGCCGCCTTATTTTGTGCAACCATCCAACTGACCAACTCGTTTCCCAGAAAACAGTTATAATAACTTTTTAATCTTATCCTGTGAGTTTGAAGAATAATTGCACGATTTGATCGAAAGAGTTCTTCATATATCATTCGCAGGGAAGCAGAATTCCTTAAAGCGCGTGAGCGTTCTTGTGAAGTTAAATAAGTTGAAGAGCTGGAAAAAATACACCAATGATATCAGAACAGTTAGATTTGATTTCCTTCTCTAAATTCTTTTTTTTTTAATTACGACTCTTAATTTACCGGTCAATAGCGTATTTTTCCTCCATGTATCCAACACTCGGTTTTCTAGACACAACTTCACTTTCAACAACGTCCTTTGCACATTTCTGGGATACATTCAGAGAATCCTTTCCATACTTGACTTCAAGATCTTCCTGAAGGGCCTTCAGATCAGCCGACAAATCGCTCCTCATATCAGAAGATTGTAAATAAGAAAGTACTACTTTACAACAGTAGGTGCAAACCCTCAAATCACCTGTGCAATATCAGCTCGGTTTCAAATTGAATGAGTATTAGGGTGCCGAACAAAAATTTAAGTTTTTGAATTTTGCTAACGCTACTCCCTAAATTTCTTCCTTTTCTCCAAAAAATACTGCCATAAACTTTCTTTTATTAACAAAAATTGATTAGACGTTCCGCTAGACCTTTTTTTTTCTTTGTTTTCGATTTTTTAATACAAACTTAAGGCTAAAAAATTATTTCACCCCTAGAAAGTATTTGTTCAGGGTGTCTATTCAAAACCTTGAAAAAATTTCCCTGACAATTACAGGTTTTTGCAGGTATCTCAAGTTTTTTCCACGTATTCATTGTAAGGAGTCATTCCAATATTCCGAAGTTTTTAAAACAATTGACTCGGCATATGTATACAGTTTCGGGAGATTTTTATAAATAATGTTTTTTCAGTTTTTAGGGATTCAATTAATATGTTTAATTTAGAAAGCTTTGACAAGTTATATTCCAAGATATTCTTAAATCTATTAGCAACATCGATTAATTAAATAATTACATAATACTAAAAACATAATTAACCATTTCTTGAATTTGTCTCTAAAGACCATTAATTTGAATAATAATTCAAACAAATTTTTATTTTGTCTTCTTATACTTAAAATTCAACGCATATTTAGGTAAAATAAATATGGGTACTATATTAAATTCAATGAAATCTCTTCAAATTCCTAACCTTTCAAGTAAAAATATTGCCTTTTCAACAAGATAGATGAAGTTTTAACCAAATAGTTGAATTATCAACCAAAAAAATTAATTTTCTACCAAAAAGATTATTTTTCAACAAAATACATAAATCCTCAACTAAATAGTTGAATTTTGATCTTAATAAAATCAATTTTTAACAAAATAGTTGAATTTTGAACTAAACAGTTTTCAACCAAGAATGAAATGGTTAAACTATCAGTTAAAAAAATTAATTTTCCACACAAAAAATATTTCAACCAAAGTGATGAATTTTCTACTGAAATGATGAATCTTCTACTGGAATAGATAACTTATAAACACACAAACAAATTTTTTAAGAAGAGCTTAACTGGAATACTTGAATTTTCCAACAAAAAGAATAATTTCTACCAAAAAAGTCGAATTCTCAACAAAATTCCTGAATTTTAAACTAAAAAAGATAAACTGACTACCAAAAATTGAATAGTTAAATTTTCAGCCAAAGAAATTAATGTTCAACCAAAGAGATGAATTTTTAAATAAAATGATGAAATATTCAATTGGAATATGTTAGTTACACTTTCAGTTATAAAAAAATAATTTTCAATCCCGAAAAAACTAAAATCATGAATCTTCAACTGGAATAGGTGAATTTTAAACCAAAAGGATGAATCTTTAACTAGAATAATTGAATTTTCAACCAAGAAAATTAATTTTTTACCAAAAACAACTAATTTTCAACGAAATACGTGAACGTTGAACCAAAGTTTGAACGACATAAAAGCGATTAATCTTCAACCAAAAAAAGAATAGTAAAATTATCAGTTAAAAAATTAATTCCAAGCAAAACAAAAACGAAATTTCAACAAAATAGTTAAATACATTAATATAATGCTACTTTCACAAATAAAGAATCATTGTTATTCGATTTTATATTGTAATAAAAAAAAAAAAATTAAGCACACTCTCGAAACAACTCCACGACTTTTAAAAAAATTCCCTAACATTTCCAGGTTTTTCCAGGAATTCCAGAAACAAATTCCCTAAAAATTCTAGGCTTATCAGTAGAGAAGACACCCTAATTTTTTCAGATAACAAAAATGTTGTAGTTATTATCGGGCTTAGAATGCAAAAATTTGTAATTTCATCCCAATTAAAGGTTTGAAATGGCCCTAAAACATTTTTTTGTGGAATAATATTTATGTTCTAAAATATAAAGAAAATATTCTTCATAGTGAATAAATTAAAAATATTTATACCGGGTGACACATATTTGATATTTCTGATAGTTCAAAGACTTTAGTGATCTTTGAATTCTTTTGAATTCCTTCGAATTCTTTTGACTTCTTTTGAATTCACCTCGAATTTTTTGCTGAATTTAATGGCTCTTTTTTGGATATGCAATTTTTTTAATTCACCCTGAAGACTTTAAGTAAGCATTTCCCCCCTAAATTTTTTTTTTTTTTTTTAAATCGAAAATTAAGAAAATTTATTTTCAGACCTTAAAGGGTCTATGGGAACATCTAAAAAAAGAAAATAAATTATGGCAGCATTTTGTCACAAAAAGGAAGAAATTTAGTGGGTGACGTTTGTAAATAAAAAAATTCAAATCTTTATTGGGTAATGAGTATTGAGTATATTATTGCCTAATGAGTATTTCAAAATAGTGAGTAAAGATGAAAGGAAATTCAAGCAAATTAAAAATCGAAGATAATACATTTTTTTAGGCCTAACTGGTTTTCGAATGTTCAAAATTAAATTTGATCAAGTTCCAAAATTTATCGACTTGATATCAAGTAATTATCAAGGCATTTTAAACTGTAAAATAATATAACAGTTGATACAGATTGGTTCAACTATATTTATTTATCTTATATGGATAAAGAAAACCGCTGAAGATTATTTGAAACTTTTTGCTAAATCATATTTCTGTAGACATCAGAATTCACCACTTTTGGTAAAAGATTCTACTATTTAGTCGAAAATTTAATTCTTTTGTTAAAACATCAACTATTTTGTTGAAAGTAATCTTTTTTGGTAGAAAATTTAACTAATTGGTTGAACTTTGAACTATATTGTTAAAAATTAATGTCATTGGTTGCAAATTGAACTATTTTGTTCAAAAATCTTTTTTTTTTGCAAATTAATTTTTTTAAGTGAAAATATAATTATTATATAATTGAAAATTGATTTTTTTTAGTTGGAAACTCCACTAATTAATTTTTAATTGAGAATGCACCTTTTCTGTTTGAAAATCCAACTACTTGGTTGAAAGTTGAACTTATTTGTTCAAAATTCATTTTATTGGTTGAAGGTTAAACTATTTTGTTGAAAATGCGTTTTTTTTTGGGTTGAAAATAATAGTTTGTATTAAAAATTCATATTTTCGGGTATAAATGTAAAAAATTCGTCTTTTTGGCTTAAAAATTGAACAGTTTGTTTTAATTTTTTTTCTTCATTGACTAAGAAATCTTACTTGGTTGAAAATTAAACTCTTTTGTTGAAAATTCGTCTTTTTCGTTTGATGATTCATCTCTTCTGGTAGAAATTTAATACTTTTTTGGTTAAAAATTAATATTTTTTGGTTGAGACTTGAACTATTTTGTTGAAAAATATTTTTGTTATTGTAAAGATTCATTATTTTAGTTGAAAATTAATCTTTTTTGGATGAAAATTAAACAACTTGGTTGACATTTTTTCTTTTTTGACTAAAAAGCAACTATTTTGTTGAAAATTCAACTTTTTGGATGAATTAAACTTTTTTCTAATTTAAAATAAAAGTCTTTTTGGGTTGAAAGTTCAACTACTTGGTTAAAAGTTGAACTAGTTAATTAAAAAACTAGTTAATTAAAAATTTATTTTTTGGTTAAAGATTCATTATTTTAGTTGAAAATTCATCTCTTTGGTTGAAAAAACGTATTTTTTGTAGTAAATTAATCTTGGTTGAAAATTCATCTTTTTGTTTGAAATTTCAGCTATTTGGTTAAAAATTCACCTAGTTTGTTGAATATTCGATATTTTACTTGCAATATTAAGAATTTAAAGTGCTTTAATTTGAATTTAATATTATTACCTACACTAATTTATTTTAAACATCTTATTTCCCTATTTTCGTGAAAAATCTCCTTATTTCCCCTGTTTTCAGAACATTTCGGTCTGTTTAGGAAATATTTGAAATTTTTATCATCAAACAGAGACATTAAGCCATAGACCTAGCTGCCGTCCTTTAAAGTTCGATTCTTGGTCAACTCTACAAAAAAGAACCTCTCAAAGCGTCTTGTTTTCAATTTCTTGCATTCCTATTTATTATTCTTAAAAAAATGAATCATACTTTGTAAAGAAAGTAGGAAAAGGGGAAAATTCGGATAAAATTTTCCATTTTCGATGTTTTAGGCGAGTGATCAAATTTAAGGTGGAAATGGGGGGGCAGGGGATTGGGGAAAAAGGGGATTAGGTAAAAAAGAATTTAGTCGAAACCATTAAACTATGAACCATTTCAATTAAATTATTTGTTTTTAATTTTTTTTAAAGTGTACAAAAAACCCTACAACAGTATGATTTAGCAACAAGTTTTAAATATGTATTCCTCAGTGGTTTTCTTTCTTTATGAGTTTAAAGTGCCTTGATAATGACTTCAAGTCGAAATATGTTGGAAATCAATAAAATTTAATTTTGAACATTAAAACCGGTACAGGCCTCAAGAATATTTATTATCTTAAATACCAAAAACACACGATAAAAAAAAGAAGTCTACTCACCAGTACAACCCATAATTTTCCCAGGAATTTCATCACAGCAGCACTTTGAACAAAATATTTGGCCACAGACTCGACAATGATGTCGTCTTCTGAAAGTTGTGAATCTTTCTCCGCATTCATAACATTGCTTACTAACACTATCGGGCATCCAATAACTTCGCAATTGGGAGTCTTTATAGGACTGAAGATTCTACAAAATATTTTTTTTGGTAATACATTTTTACGCTCTAAGTTTAGAAATCCTAACATCAATCGCAAGTCCAGATTATAAAGTTTACTAGCAAAAATAACTTATTACACGTTTTTTATTTAGATTGCCAAATTATCAAATTAAAATATATGCTTCAATTCAAAGTACTATGAAGCATAATTATTAATCGTAAATTGAAATAAATATTTAAATAGCTGCATGGGCTTCCAAATAAATTTAATTTTAATTGGCTTTCAGTTATCTGCAACTTTCATTTGAATACCAGACTTTATCCGTGCAAGCAGAAATATTTTATATCAAAATGAGATGTTTTTAAAAGACATTCAAAATTTAAAGAGTTAAAATTAAAAACTCTTGAACTTTAAATATGTATAATTTAAAATTCGTGAATTTCGATGATTTTGAAAATCAAAAGTAAAGTCTTAAATTCTAAATCTTCCAAATTGAGGAAATTTCAAATTTAAATAATAAAATTTAAAAACTCTTACATTTTAAAGATTTATAATTTAAAGTTCTACAATTTCAAAAAGTTTCAATTGAAAGCTCTTCAATGTTATAGATATATAATTAAAAATTCTAGAATTTTGATGATTTTGGATATCAAAAGTTAAGTTTTCAATCATAAATTTGCAAAATTTGAGAAATTTCGAATGTATATCATAAAAATTACAGTTTTTTCAATTGTAAAAATTAAAACTTGCACAATTAAAGGGCCACACTGCATATGGGCGTAAATTCCAAAATCCGAATTTTACAAGAGAAACAAAAAAATGCCTAACTTTCACGCAATTGATTAAAACAAAAAAATCGAAAAAAGTCCTAAACTGAAGGTCAAGTTCATCAGTCAGCCGTTTTGGATAACAATTTAAAAAGTTGGAGCATTTTCAAAAATTTTGAGACCACATTTTCAAGATTTAAAAATTCTATGTACGGCTATTCGTAGTACACAATATGAAAAAAAGCCAAGAGAAAAAGAAACGTTGCTTTTTGAACACCCTACAAGATTGTCATAACAACTTTTTGAATTTTCGTGAAAAATCGAAAATTCAAATTTTGAGCCAAATAACGCGAGATATGAAGAAAATGTTAATGAACAGAATTATTGGTATTAAAAAGATCTACAAATTTTCCATCGACCATTTTTTGACTGGATAAATAATTTTCGTTTTAATCGTGAAAAATACTGTTAAAAACGAAAATTTCAATTTTCCAACTAAAAGCGAAGATTTCTCACAATAGTGAAATTTCTCCTTAAGAGCAGTGTGTGATTAAAAGAACAAATTGTCGGACCGACAAATGTAAATTTTGACGATTTCTTTGTGTATCTTTTTAGATACACATGGTATAAGGTATCAGTTATTTTTTGTTAACAATTAAAGTTAAAAATTGAAAGCTAAAATACTTATAACAAGGGAAATGCGAAAGGCGAAAAGGAAACTGATAATAAAATTGGAAATAAGGATATTAAAATCCAAATTGAAGAAGCTAAAAGTTTCAGTCAAGAAAACTCGAAAGAATCGGTGTTGGAAAGTCCAGAAGTAAAAGAGGCGAGTCAGAAATTCGATTCTGAGGAAAAATTCGGCGAAGTGAAAATTCCAAAGGAGAAAGAGAGTGGAAAATTATACGGGAAAGTAAATACGGAACAGCAAAAAACTGGTAGTAGTAAAGAAGCAGTAAAAAAGATGATTCACGAAATAATGGAATTGAAAGCAAAAAAAAATCCCGGAAGTCGAGGAAAAAATTCGGTGAGAAAAATATATCGAGAAATTGAATCAGAAGAAATTGATTCAAGAGAGACTGATTCAAGAAAAATTAATTCAAGAGAATTATCTCAAGAAAGATTAAATTAAGAGAAAATAATTTAACTAGAAGAATTGACTCAAAAAAACCCGAAAACAAACGCTTCCAAGAAAAACAAATAAATCGCCAAGATTCAGAGATATCAAACGTGAAAGATTCTACAAGAAAAATAATAAACCAGTTTAAAGAATTAAAAATGGATTGCACATCGGAAGATTAAGATATTTTGAAACCTCAGGATTCTGAAATTTTTGAGGAATAAATCGAGGAATTTCCCTTCGATATTGAAGAAATGGATTCTAAAGTTTTGATGGAAGCAAAAGAATGTCTGACAAAAATAATAGATCAATTCAAAGAATTGAAAAGTGAATTGACTTCTGAAGAAAATGATGGATTCGACATCGTCGCAGCGAATTATATGGATCGACCGATTTCGGAAACTCTGATACATTTTAGTCAAGGAAAATATTGAAGGATCAAGGAATAGGATCAATAACTCAAAAATTGTTAGGATCGTTTTAGGTCTTTTTCCAAAAAAATTAATTTTTTTATTTTTAATCTTATTTTTACGATCAAAAGAAAATCTACTCGTCCTATCTAAAAATTAGTGATAATAACACATTTTTAGATCTTTTTTGGGTGTTTAAGTTTTTTCTATTAATTTTTTTTTCGTACCTTTCGTCGTTGGTTTAAAAATTTAGTGTTTTAATTTTATTTAAATATTGTTTTCTATGATTAAAACAAACACTGTTTGACCAGAAATGGAATTTTCGATTGTTTGGTAGCATTTTCAATAAGTTAAGCCCAAACTTTTTAAAAGTTTTTTTTTGAACTTTAAAAATAGTGTGAAATAGCGCAAATCATTCCGATAATGTTATAATTATATCAAAGGTTACCGTAATCGTGCAAAAATTTTCCCGTGCACAAACATATACAATAAATTGTTATTATATATTTTATCAGAGAATTATATAAATACATATGAAAAATCGAGCGCGAAGCACGGGTATTGTAATGAGAATGTATTCCTTAAGGCCGATAGAGCCTTGAGTAAATAAAGTTCCCTTTTAATCTAAAATAAAAACAAATTTAACAATCACTTCAAACGTAGAGGTTTTGGCAATTTAATAGTATTTGCAAGTAAACTTCTTCTTTCTATCTAAGCCGAGTAAAAACAAAAAAGTTCTTTCGAGCTATTATTTAACTCTATTGAATGGTGAAAAGAACAGGCAAAAAGATGAAACTACTTTATAAAAAAAAATACCAAACATGGATTTTGACCCACTTCTAAATCGAACTGGATAGAAACATCTTCGAAAGAAACATTAGTTAGGTTTAAAAAATTAGTTTAGGCCAATAAAACGCATTTCCGAAATTTGGCTCTTACGCCCGTATGCAGTGCGGCCCTTCAAGTTTTAATTACAAATTTTCAAAATTCAAAACCCTTTTTTTTTTAAGATTTACAATTTAAAGCTCTACAATTTTAAAGAATAGCAAATGAAAACTCTTGAATTTTATAGATGTTTAAAAAAATTTCTTAAATTTTAATAATTTTGGAAATCAAAAGTCAAGTTTTCAATTCTAAATCTTCAAAATTGAAGCAATTCCAAATGTATATCTACAAAACTACAGCTTTTTGAATTGCAATACTTAAAACTTGCATAATTTTTAATTTTTTAAATGAAAAAGTCTTCCATTTTAAAGATTTGCAATTTTAAAGAGTTACAATTGCAAACTCTTGAATTTTATAGATTTATAAATAAATTTTTTTAAATTTTGATGATTTTGGAAACCAAAAGTCAAGTTTTCAATTCTAGATCTTCAAAACTAAAGAAATTTTGATTGTAAATCAGCAAAATTACAAAAAAATTTAATTGTCAATTGTCAAAATTTCTGCAATTGTGAAGAGTTACACTTGGAAATTCTTAAATTTTCAAATAACGAATTGAAAATCATTTAATTTTCAAGATTTCTATTTTAAAGGTATGTAATTGGGAATATTTTTTTAAAGATCAATTTTGAAGATTTACAGTTGAAAATTCTTCAAAATTCACGATTGTCGACTTAAAATTCTTAAATTTTGAGGATATAGAATTGAAAAATCTTTAATTTTTAAGATGTATAAATACAAATTATTGATTTTGAATGCTTTTAGCAATCAAAAATCATGTTTTCAATTCTAAATCTTCCAAATAGAAGAAATTTCGAATTTAAAGCATCAAAGTTATAGGATTTTCCATTGTAAAACTTAAAACTTGCATAATTTTGAATTTTCAAAATTAAAAACTCTTCAATTTTAACGATTTATGATTCAAAGGTCTACTTTGACTAATTGTTAAGATTCAAAATTGAAATTTATTCAATTTTCTAGATATGTAATTCCAAAATTCTTCAATTGTGAACAGTAAAAATGACAGCATTAATTAATGTTTTTAAAATTCTTATAATTTTTTACATATATGTAACATATATGGTTCCATATATAAAAAAAGGAATTTTGCAGAAACTTCAAGCTACTTGAATCAATGACTAGAAATGTAACAAGTTATTATTTTCACGAAGTAGTTGGTGCTGTAATTATTTCCTTTTTTTAAGGAACTTCTCTAACACTGCATCTAATTTTAAATGTTCCTAAAGTCAGATAAAAATTACTTTTATGTCGATCTAATATGGTGAGAATTTGATATTTCAACTCAAACTAAAGAATTTCTATTCAATGAATGAATGAATTTGAAGAATATTATATATAATTTACAATTAAAAATAGGTTAAACTTACGCTGCTTTTTAAAGCAACGATATTGCTGATTCGCTTTAAAACGTTGGGTAAGCTACGCCCCTCATTGGTATCCAGGGAAAAATTCATTATACTAGAACTGTCATCTTCAGGAGTTTTTTCTGCACTTTCAGACTGCTTCCAAGACTCAGAATCTCCAGAGGAACTATGCTCGTCATTATTTGGAGACGTAGTATTATCATCAACTTGAACTGTACCTGAAATTTGAATAATTTCTAATAATTTCTACTAATCATTTCGAAATTCCCTGACCAATTTTTCATTTTCCCTGAACTTTCAAAATTTTCTTTTAGGTATAAAAACAACCTAAGAGATCAATAATGATAATTAAAAAAAAGGTTTGTTTCGAAATTAATTTTAAATACATTTAAAAAAAAATTCAAATAAAAAATATGAATTTTCTACCAAAATAACTGAATTTTCAACCCAAAAAAATACATGTTTTCAACAAAATAAACAAATTTTCAACTATATAAGATCAATTTTCAAGCAAAAATGGAAGAGTGATTAATTTTCTGCCAAAAAATACCGATTTTCAACCAAATATAGGAATTTTCACCTAAGAGATATATATTTTTAACTAAACATAGAATAGCTAAATTTTCAAAAAAAAAAAACGATTTTTGAACAAAATAGTCGTGTTTTCAACCAAAGAAATGAATTGTTAACCAAGAAAGATATTTACATTTTCCGTAAAAAAATAATCTTCAACAAAATAAAATAAATTTTCAAATAAACAGTTAAAATTCAACCAAACAGATGAATTTAGAGCCAAGAAGATTAAGAAAACAATTTCTAACTAAAATTATGAATTGCATTTGCATTGAACAAAAAGGCGCATTTTAACAAAAAAGAAGTTAAATCCTCAACCAAATCAGATTAATTTTCAACTAAACAGATGTGATTTTTAATCTATAAATATGTAATTCCTAACAAAATAGATGACTTTTCAACCCAAAAAGACGAATTTTTAACCAAAAATAGAATTGCTAAATTTTCAGTTAAAAAATAAATTTTAAACAAAAAAAACGAATTTTCAACCGAAGGAATGCATTTTTAACCTTTTTAATAGAATAGTTAAACTTTGGATAAAAAAAAATTTCAACTAGATAAAATAAATTTTCAACCAAGCAGATACATTTTCAACCAAGAAGATAAAAAAGATCAATTTTCCACACAAAATGGAATAGTTAAATAATTATTTTCAGTTAAAGAAATGTATTTTTAATCAAAATGATGATTCTTCGACCAAAAAAATAAATTTTTTACCAAATAGTTGAATTTTGAATTGAAGATACATTTTCAACAAAATATGGAATAGTTAAAGTTTCAGTTACAAAAAGTAATTTTTAATCCAAAAAATTATTATTTTAAACAAAATAGGTAAAATTTGACAAAAAAATTCAACTTATATTATGAATCATGAACCAAAAGAATGAATCTTTAACAAAGTAGTTTCACTTCTAACTAAGTCGTTGAATTTTAAACTAAAGCGGATGTATTCTCAACGAAAAATGTAATAGTTGATATTTCAACTCAAAAAGATTTTAATTTTAAACCAAAAACAGTTGAATTCAACAAAAAAGACGCATTGTCATCAAAATCGTTGAATCCTCAACCAAAACAGATTATTTTTCAACCAATTGTGATTTTTAATTAAAGAAGATGAAATTCCTACCAAAATAGATGACTTTACAATCCAAAAAGACGAATATTCAACAAAAAATAGAATAGATAAATTTGACGTACGAAAAATCAATTTTTAATAAACAAAAACAAATTTTCAACAAAATAGTTGCATTTTCGACCAAAATTAAATTAATTTACAACCAAATAAAATAAATTTGCAATGAAATAGTTAAATTTTCAACCAACCAAATGAATTTTCAACTAAGAAGATAAAAAAGATAAGTTTTCCACACAAAAGAGAATAGTTAAATTTCCATTTACAGAAATTAATTTTTAATTACAACGATGAATCTTTAGGCAAAAAAAAATTATTTTTTACTAAATAGTTGAATTTTCAACTAAAGAAGATTAATTTTCAACCAAACAGCTGAGATTTTTAACCAAAAATATAATAGCTGAATTTACAGTTCTAAATAAATTTTCAACAACAAAAAACGAATTATCAACAAAATAGTTAAATTTTCATACAAAGAAATTAATTTTTTAATCTTTTTACTAGAATAGTTGCATTTTTAGTTAAAATTTTTTTTTTTTCAACCAAATAGATGAATTTTGAACCAAGAAGATGAAAAAGATAAATTTTCTGTACAAAAGGGATTAGTTAAATTTTCATTTAAAGAAATTATTTTTAATTAAAATGATGAAACTTCATCCAAAAAAATGAATTTTTGCCAAATAGCTGAATCTTCAATCAAAACAGAATAGTTTTCAACCATAGAGTTGTGATTTTTAACCATTAAGATGCAATTCCTACCAATAAATATGACTTTTCAACCCAAAGAGACGAATTTTCAACCAAAAAGAATTATTTTTTAACGAAATTGTTGAATTTTCAACAAAATGATAAAATTAACTTCAACTTCAGTCAATCGGAAATTCCCTGGCTTCCCGGAATTCCCTGACCTGCAGCAAAACTGTAGTTTAGCTCGTTTGATTATTGAAAACTACGACAAAAATAAAAAATTTAAATTATCCCTTTCAAATGACGTGAACTCTCAATTGTGTTTAATCTCAATATACGTTAAAATAAAGTTGTGACACTTAGAAAGAATGCAAAGTACCAAAAATAAATAAATCCAAATAAATAAATATTACACAATGTATATGTATGAACGTGCGAGAGAATTAATTTGTAGGATAATAACTAAACATTGACGTAACTCCAAAACGTAACCTCTACTTTCACTCAATTAACAGAAAGATATCGGCTAAAATAGAAAGAGACTTTTAAAATAGGTATTACAAGACTAAAATATTTATATTAGAAGTTGAAAAATACTTACTTTTGGTGAAACTAAAGATTTTCGAGAAAATAGAAGCGACGACAGGTTGACTTTCCTCCGGACTAAGTGGAGCAAACTCCGTGAGTTTAGACGGTGAACTCATATTTTTATTCATCATTACTATCGATTAATATATTTGATATATGTTATCTATCCGAATTCATGTTTAAAAGAAATTGAAGTGACATTTCTTCGAAAAAGAATCATGTGGTGGAGTGTAAATTGACAGGAATGACAGTAATCAGCTGATCTTGTGATCTAGTTCAAGATAGTTTCCTAAATGCACACAGGCGGAGCCACGATACAGTCACGTGGTATCACTTACAAACTTTGAATTTTCCCGCTACAATATTTTTTGGTCACTTTTTATTAAAGATTTTTATAAGAAAGTTCTATTTGATTATTTTATTATTAGTATGCTGTAATTTTGAAATATTATTGAATTTTTTTTTGGGTTGTAAAGTTTTAAATATTCAAGTGGGAACATTTTAAATATTTAAAAAACGCTAATAGTACTAAATTTGAACATTTAATTCTGTATTAATATAAATAAAAAAAAGAGTGCAGTGAAAAATCAACTTTTTTTGTTGTTGAAAATTCAACTGATTTGTACAGAAATCGTATTTTTGACATGAACATTCAACTACTTGGCTAAAAGTTTAACTACTTTGTTACAAATTTATTTTTTTGCTTGAAGATTTAACTATTCGGTTAAAAGTCAACATTTTTGTTAAAAAATCATAATTTTGGGCTGAAAATTCAACTTTTTGGTTACAAGTTGAACTGCTTTGTAAAAAATTAATTTTTTGGGTTCATGATTCATAATTTTATTTGAAAATTCATATCTTTGGTTGAAAATTAATTTTTTAACTGAAAGTTTAACTATTTTATTTTTGGTTTAAAATTTATCTTTCTTAGTTGAAAATTCAACACTTGGGTTGAAAATTCATGTATTTTTTTGAAGATTGGTCTTTTTTGATAGAAAATTAATCTTCTTGATCAAAAATCCATCTTTTTGGTTGAAAATGTAACTTCCATGTAGAAAATGCATGTTTTTTGGATCAAAATTAATTTTTTTGACTGAAAATTTACCTATTCCAGTTGAAAATTCATCTCTTTGGACGAAAATGAAAATATTTTGTTGAAAATGTGTGTTTTTTGGTAGACAATTAATCTTCTCGGTTGAAAATTAATCTATTTAGTTGAAAATTGGAATAGTCGGTTAAAAGTAAAATTTTATGTTGAAAATTCATATTTTTGGTTGAAAATTTAATTTTTTTTGTATAAAATTCGTCTTTTAGGCTTGAAAGTTCAACAATTTTGTATTTTGGATTCAGCATTTGTTCTTTTGATCTCTTTTAGTTAAAAACGCAACTTTCATTTTCTCAGTCACTGATTGAAACAGGTAAAATTTTTAACAGATTTACATCTACAGATTTGAAAATTAAATTATTTCTGTTGTTGATTCAACCATTTCGTTGAGAATTCATATTTCTTGGTTGAAAATTGAAGTACTTGGTTAAAAGATGAATTGCTTTGTTAAAAATTAATTTTTGTTTGTTTAAGATTCAGTTCAGTTGAAATTAATCTTTTTGGTTCAAAATTAATCTTCTTGGTTGAAAAATTAACTCATTTGTTGAATATTTGTCTTTCTAGTTTCAATGTTCATCTCTTTTGGTAGAAATTTTATCTTTTTTGGTCAAAAATTAAACTGGTAATAATTTAATCTGTTTTGTTTTGAATTGTAATTATTTGGTTGAAAATTCGTCTTTTTGGATTAATTTAACTGTTTTTTATTCAAAACTAAAATCGGTTTTCGTTTAAGTATCAAATATATATATTTGTTGTTGACAATTAATCTTTGTTGGTTGAAAGTTCAACTTCTTTCGCAAAAGTTAAAACACTTTGAAACAATTAATTTTTTTGGTTGAAGATTCATAATTTTAGTTGAAAATTCATCTCTTTGGTTGAAAATGTAACTATTTGGTTGAAAATTCGTCTCTTATGGTTGAAAATTACTCTCCTTTATAGAAAAATTAATCTATTTGGTTAAAAATTAAACTATTCGTTTGAAAATTACAATTTATGTTGAAAATTTGTATTTTTGGTGGAAAATTTCATTGTTTCGCACAAAATTCGTCTTTTAGGCTTAAAAGTTTAATATTTTTGTTCTTTCTTGACTTTTTGGTTTACAAATTGATTTCCTTTGGCAGAGATTTTATCTTTTTTAGTTAAAAACGCAATTGTTTGGTTTTTAGTCACTGATTGAAATTGGTAAAAATGTTAACAGATTCACATCTACAGATTAGAAAATTAATTTTCTTTCGCTGATGATTCAACTACTCCGCTGAGAATTCATCTTTTTTGGTTGAAAATTGTACTAATTGGCTAAAAGATGAACTGCTTTATTGAAAATTCATTTTTGTTTGTTTGTTTGAGTTGAAATTAATCTTCTTGGTTGAAAAATCAACTCTTATGTTGAAAATTCATGTATTTTTTGGAAGATTTGTCTTTTTTGGCAGAAAATTAATCTTTTTGATCATAAAGTCATCTCTTTGGTCGAAAATGTAATAATTTATGTTTTTTGGTACGAAATCAATCTTTTTGGTTGAAAATTAATCTATTTGGTTAAAAGATAAACTATTTGGTTGAAAGTAACAATGCATGTTGTAAACTATTATTTTTGGGTTAAAAATTCCATTGTTGTGTATAAAATTCGTCTCTGGCTTGAAAGTTCGACAATTTTCTTGACATTTTTGTTCTTTCTTCACTGAACAATCTTTTTTTGTTGAAAATTCAAATATTTTTTCAAAATTCATCTTTTTAGTAGAAATTGAATATTTGTTAGTTAAAAACGCAACTTTTTGGTTCTCTATAGATTTAAATCAGTCAAAATTTTACTAATATTAGTTAGGGACGGAAATCTAGCTATGAATCAGATATCTTAGAAAAATTTGTCTAATAAATTTTAATGTTAACATACAGCTTTTCATGTATTAGCAATTCAAAAATTAAATAATTTTAGTAACTTTGAATATAAAACATTCAATTTAATTTTCAGTATAAAATTGTCAAATTTTAATCACTTAGAATTGAAAATTATTCGATTTCAAAATTTTTCAATTTTAAATTATCAAATTTTGAACGCTTTTAGTTACATATTATGATATAATTTCAATTCCTTTGAATTTTAAATTATTCAATTTTCAAAATTCTAATCAGAAAATACTCAAATTTTGTAATTTGTTTTGTAATTTTCATATTTTCTCAATTTTAATCTGAAATTATTCAATTCAAATAAAAATAGTTCAATTTTTGAAGCTTTGAATAAGATATTATACAATTTCAACTCCTTTCTAACGAAATTGTAAAATTTTCCCAATTTTATTCTGAAATTTTACCATTTTGAGAGCTTTTGATAAAAAGATTTTCAATTTTAAATACTTTCAATTTTAAAGGCACTGACTAGTATTACGGAATTTTCCGTAAAACTAACCGGTCAAGTATAACACTAGGGTAATGTTACGGAATTTTCCGTAACATTACCTCTGAACGAGCTGGAAAAAGGTCTTACGGAAAATTCCGTAACGGTAGACAGTTCGAATTTTAGACGCTTTTAATTAGAAATCACACAAGTTTAATTTCTTCTCACTCCTTTCGAAATAATATCCTTTTTTGAAAATTTTACCTAGTCTAAAATTGTTTGATTTGAAATGATCTCAATTAAAAATCGTTCAGTATATATATATATATTTTTTAATTTCCAAAGCTTTCAATTCAACATTTTTAATTATTAATAATTGTTTCAAAAAATTTTTGTACAAAATATTAAAAAATTTATTTTATAAAGTACTTCCAAAATGTTTATATTTCTAATTTCAGAAAATAAAAACTTCAACTACTACTTCTTCAACTCGCTTATTATTATTATTATTATTATTATTTTTACAGTTATGGTGATCAATATGAATAGAAAAACCGGTTTTATGTTGTTCTGAAATACTTTTGAAGAAAAATTTCAATTTAATAATTCCAACTTCTTGATTTTCACCTATATATACTCCCCTATTGATTTTTTTTCTATAAGCTCAAAAGTCTCAAAACACATTATATACATAAGATTGTAAATTCTTTTTCGCTCTCAGAAACTTTGCATAAATTCATTGACACATCATGAGTTTTAAATAGTCTAGAGTTCTAAATAGTTTCACAATAGTCTTCATTGACGTTAATATTAAATTATGTTTATTGATCTCGCTGGAAAATCGATTTGACGTTCGCACTTGGCCATGGCTTTGAACTTTAAACATGCTCATAACAAATCCATATGCGGTTTATATCCATTTGTCTACACAATATACCTATGCTATATTTATAATTATCTTTTTGCATAATAAATGTATATTTATACTCTTACTATCATTCTGACGTTTTCCGACTTTTATGAATGACTTTATTGTATACACTAGGATGTAGATTTCAAAAACATATAACGATCAGATTAAACTTTTATACTGGTCAAAGGTTCTATTTTGGTATTTAAAAATATTTGTTATCCGTTTGTAAAGCCCCAAATTTTAAAATCTACTTTTTTGACATATTTGGATATAATTCAACACCCCAGGAGCTCGAAAATACAATTTTCAAAAAATTTCCGTATGTGCATTTGTGTGTGTTTGTGTAACTTTTTTCGGTTCACCATATCTCGAAAACTAGAAGAGATATGATCATGTGGACGAATTGTAGTTCCGACTGATATCCAGGTCTGATAGGATTTTGAGCTAGATCGGTCGTTTAGAAGTAATTTTTTTTTTAGTTTCGAGCTTTCAAAAAAAAATTACTTTGTTTATATGAGGAACACTTGTTTTATATTCAAAATACAGGAATACGATATCTAGTATTTGTTCGCGTCTTCGAGATGCATCGATCGACCTGTTGTTGAACCTTGTATGAATCACCAGTACCGATTTATGAAAATTCAAAAAAAAATTTCATTCTGTATGAGAAAAACTTTTTTGAGAATCAAAATACCACAATACGATATCTAGTCTATTTGTCCGCATCTTCGACACGCATCGATTGACCCATTGATGAACCTTTAATGACCCACCAATGCCGATTTACGAAGGTTCACACAAATTTGTGTATTCTGTTTATATGAGAAAAACTTTGTTCATATTAGGAATACTATATAGTACTGTATCTGACATGTTTTTTCACGTCCTCGAGAATCGTCGAATGACCTGTTGAAGAACCTTCTATGACCTCTTATAATCTAGCAAAACCGATATATAAATTAAAAAAATATATTGTTTTCCTTGTTGATATGAGGAAATTTTTTTTAATATTATGGTATCCCTTGCGAAAAAGTATGATAGGAAAATCATTATAGGCCTACGATGATTTTCCTATAATTTTTCGCGATAATAGGAATAATTATAGGAAATATTATAGCAAAAAATATAGGAATAATTATCGAAAAAAGTATAGGAAAATAATTATAGACATGAATAATTTTAAAATATTGAAATAATTTATGCAAAAAATAGAAGAAAGTATAAATTAGGGGAGCGGCGGCGAATGCGGCGCACATAAAGGAAAAGGCACGATTAAAATTCAAATATAAAGTAAAATATTGTAATAAAATATATTTTTTTTAGGCTAATATCTTACTAATGCTCTATGCGTGGAGATAATTTAATTGAAGTTCATTAAAACAGTTAATTAATGTGTTTTCCAAAAACTGCATCTGCGCCAAGTTGTCCTACCTTGTTTGGTAATGTGGCGCGTTTCGATTTCAATTCATAATTATTGAATAAAAAACAACTTATGACGAAAAATTAGTGAAATTTAATAAAAATAAGATAAATATATTTACGTTTAATATTATTAACATATTTGAGAGATTATGTCTGCCGAAATTTGAAGAAAAAATGTTTTTTTAACAGTGCAGATTGTCTCACAATAATTTGTGGAATGCTACAAATTTTGTATTTTAAAGATAAACTTACAGACGTTTTAGAAACAATAAATCAAAATTATATTAACAATAAGTAAATTTTATTCTTTTCCAAAACAGTTATAATGATTCAACATTCAAATAATATCATTACTCTAAACCTTCTAAATATTTATTCTGTCAGAACAAACCTAACCCGAAAACTGGTGAAACGATTTCAAAATACAATTATTCTAAAATAACTCTAAAATACACGATAATTATTGGAATAAAACTTTTTTATACATATTAGAAACGGAATATTATTACTTTGAGTAAATATTTCTTACTTTCTAACTAAAACCGGCACTTAGTTACTACAAAATTCTCGGTTCAAAACAAACCAGAAACTTGTGCGCCAAGTTACCTGCCGATTTTAGTCCTGAATGCGCCATATTAGTCGCATGTGAATAGTATTTAATAAAGATTTTTTGCATAAAAGTTTATTATTTTTACTCAGAATGTCAAACTTTAAAGCATTCAAGAAACTCGGAACAGTATATTTCCAACAAAATGTATAAGTTTACACGAAACTTCTGTAATTTTTTACTTGTTTTTAACTACTCTGACAATACAAGCGAAAGAACCAAAACTAACTTTTCGTCATAAAAATCAGGCAATTAATTTAACTATCAAAATTTTTAAATAATGTAAGGTTGAAAACATATATACATGTAATGAAACTACCTCCACAAGCAGAAAGTGCGTTAATATTTGAAAACTCGAACGCGCCACATTAGCCGCCGCGCCGCATTTGCCGCCGCTCCCCTAATAATGTATTCTGAACAACTCACACAAAAGTACATAAAGAATTGACATATTTAAAGAATTTTTTTCAATTTTTCATGTAATAATGAGTATTTCAAAATAAATCATTAATTTATACTTCTACATTTTGAACTAATTATTTCAATATTTTTATATTATTCATTCCTGTAATTATTTTCCTATGATTTTTCCTAAGATTTTTTCTATAATCATTCCTTTAATAGCGAAAAAATTATGGGAAATTCATTATATGAAAATCATCATAGGGCTATAATGATTTTCCCATCATACTTTTTCGTAAGGGTATATTTGTTCGCGTCTTCGAGACGCATCGCTTGCCCGAATGGAGAACCATATATGACCTACCATAACTTACCAATATCGTTTTTTCTTAATTGGGAATATAAGAGTATTATATTTGATGTAATTGTTCTTGTTTTAGAGACGCATGGATTAACCTATTCACGAACTTTCGATGACTATTCTTGATCAATCACTAGCGACTTGGAGAGTTTTAAAAAAAGGTTACATTGTTTATATGAAGATAACTTTCTTTTTAATTAGGAATTTAAAACTACCGTAAGTTATTAAGTTGTTCATTAGAGCAAAGCACATCGATTAAAATGTTGACGGGCTCTGATTTTCTGAAAATAAGATTTACGGTAGGACAGAAACATAAGATGGAAAAATATTGAAAGTATCCATTTTTTTCTTTTGTTATAGTAAAATCTTTCTCTCTGCACGGAGAAAAAAATATGCCTATAATAGTAAGAGCACTAGTCATGCTTTTGTCGTAGGTTTCATTCTTGCTATCTTGGTACAAAATTCATTCATTTTAAGCAGGAATCCCTTTATCCTAAAAAAGTACAAAGCTTCATGCTTTTAAAGCCTTTATCCCTTGCGAAAATAGCTCGAACTTCGCCTTGCTACGGTTGTAAGAAAA
>CAKNYM010053500.1:1977586-2013737 GCA_932195095.1 Andricus curvator | reverse complement strand
TTTTCTTACAACCGTAGCAAGGCGAAGTTCGAGCTATTTTCGCAAGGCACAACTGCTCTAAGGGCATGTGACTCCAGCAATAACGGCATGCGCTTGATTCTTTTATGGTATAGGACATTTAATGCTAAAAATGTCTAACCTGATGCCAATATTGGTAGAAATTCATACCAATTTCGCACATGAAGTTCCATGCTGTAATATTAAGAGCTCAGCCTACTATAACAGTGTGGTTTTTTTCTCCGTGTGAGAAAGAAAATTTATTTGATACCTATGAGGAAACAAAATGCTCATGAAATGAGCACACATAAATACACCTATAGTAAATACATCCATAGTTCTTCGCAGCATCAGAGGATAATTTTATTTACGTTTTAAACTTTAATTTTCGACAAAAATTAAAGATTTAGTTTGAAATAAGTGTTGGTTGAGTTTTTGACGAGTCAGAGTGTGCAAGTATGATTTTTAAATGGTTTTTAACTCAAAATATGTCGAGAAAGTGTGAAAGTGGTGCATCGAAAGAAAAAAAAACAGAGAATCGAATTCGAAAACAAACTTCCAAAACTGACAACTTTTTTTAATAATAAATCTGAATCAGTTATAACTGATAACAATCAAGATCTGTTGTCTTCTTCTAATTCTTCTGAAGGAAATTAAAATTCTGGAGAAGAAAATAAAAAAAGAAGCTATCGAGGATACACAGCGGAGATCATCAGGTTTGTGAGTTTATCATATGAATAAAACGGCTGTGGAATGAACTGCGCGAATTATAGTAGGGGAGACCACCCTACAATAGATAATGATGCTACAGTAGATAATCAATAATTAAAATTACTAATGGATGTTAAATAATTAATTAAATATAATTAATAGTTATGACACGATACGTGTTACTATATTAAAATTATAATTAATTATTTTACTTATATTTGTGCTTATAATTAAGGATTATCTACTGTGGGATCATTATCTATTGTAGGGTGGTCTCCCCTATATGAAATTGTTAATTAAATTTATTTTAAAATAATTTGATGAGTATCAAATAATAAAATGATATTAAAATGCGTAACAGGGTTTGAAAGTTCAGACAATGAAGAATCAGGGATAATCACGAATGCACAAATCTGTGATGATGAGACTGTAGAAGTAGATCTTGAATTGCAAACTCAAAATTTTCAAACACACTTTCAGGTAAGAAAGTGCGTTGCTCCTTCAGATTAACTAAAGTTCTATTGGTGCGTATCCAATTTCCTATAAGTTGTCTTGGAGCCTCTCCATATTTCCTTTGTATGTAGTTTAAATAAC
Source organism: Andricus curvator (assembly GCA_932195095.1). Classification (NCBI taxonomy): domain Eukaryota; kingdom Metazoa; phylum Arthropoda; class Insecta; order Hymenoptera; family Cynipidae; genus Andricus; species Andricus curvator. The sequence continues at coordinate 2,012,435 of CAKNYM010053500.1, read as the reverse complement.
CCATGATATTCCAGAACGTGATTGACCTTGATTAAATTATCTATGTTCAGTGAATGGAATATTATCCACACTTTGAAATTTTTCTTCGACCGTTGTTATTAATAATGATTTTTATAAATTCTTATATGAATTGACTTCATTATTAATAACAACGGTCGAAGAAAAAGTTCAAAGTGTGGATAATATTCCATTCACTGAACATAGATAATTTAATCAAGGTCAATCACGTTCTGGAATATCATGGGTTATTTAAACTACATACAAAGGAAATATGGAGAGGCTCCGAGACAACTTACAGGAAATTGGATACGCACCAATCACACTTTCAGGTATTTATATAATTCAGTATGCGGTTCCTCAGTTCGAATTTTCAATGCAAATTGGTACCTTTTCGATCACGTTCAGAACATTAAACTTGTTGAATCTGAGTTTAATTGAAGAAGTAATTCAAGAAGAACTGAAGCTTCTAAGCTCTCTTCAAATACAATATTTCTAGACATCATAATTATTCAGTTGGTTTTAAAATTAAATCCACCTGAAATGCAATTCGAATTTGAAAAATTTGAATCCAATATTCGGATCGACGATTTGAATATTTAAAATTCGAATTACAAATTTCAGTTTCGAGAAAACTTGAATTCAAAGAGAACTTAGAAGCTTCATTTTCTAATAAAATTAAACTCAATTTCGACAAATTTAATTTTCCAAACGTGACCGAAAAGGTGCCAATTTGTATTGAAAATTCCAACTGACAAACTACGTACCTCTAATATATAAGTTCTTAATTGTTTCTGTTAACAAATAATCAATCTGGCAATAACTCTTAAAGAAATTAAGTAATAGAAAATTTTATTTATACATATGTGTTTTTAAATTCATAAGTGAAATAAATAAAGATCCAGCTTCATGGCAAAAACTTGATGATTCCATTAAACAAGTAATTTTAGAAAAAGGTTCTGGATATTTCCAAAACAAAGATTTCTCTGCTTCTTCTCGGCGGTGTGAATCTGAGAATTTCATTAGATCTTTGAATATTCGGCTTTTTGAAAGAACTTTGGCGAATAAAGAAACGCATGCACGTAAATGGTTGATGGACTCAGAATCTACAGGAAGCGTTTTCTGTTATGCTTGCAAATTATTTTCAAATAATTTGTCACATACGATGATTCACAAGTTTCCAAGCATTTCTTAAATAATTTTCAGTAGTTTAAACAATTATTATTTGTTTAAACTTTTTTTCGCGTTTAACTCGTGAAAAGTTATTATTTTTCGGGATAAATTGTAAATGTGATAAATTTAAAGAATAATATTTCTTCTTTAACATATTTAGTAATTATTCGAACAATTTCAATTTCTTTTAACAATTTTTTCCCCTGTAAATCGTAAAAAGTTATTATTTTCTGGAATCAATTATACAATTAGCGAATGCTGAGAGTTATATATTTTTTAACGATATTTGGCAATCATTTAAAAGATTTACGTTCGTTAAAATATTTTTTTCCTTCTGTGAATCTTATTTAGTTACTACTTTCTGGAATCGATAACGCATTTAATGAATGCTAAGAGTGATATTTTATGTGAAAGACAGTTTGCAGTTATTTAAACAATAATCATCATTCAACTGCATCTTTTTATAGAAAAGGTGGAGAAAATTCTAATTTCTTTCAATCTCATACACTATGTAGCTTATTATTCAGTATTTTCTTATTTCAGAACTTACACCCACATTTTTAAACAAACATCATATTTTCAAACAATTTTTTTCTGTTACGTTATTGAGAGTTAATTTTTCAGATCGATTTCATTGATAAAAGAAAATACTGATTAATAAGCAACATACTGTAAGAGATTGAAAAAACTATAATTTTCTTCATCTTTCCTATGAAAAGGAGAAAGTGATATTCATTTTTTAAATAATTGCAAACTTTCTTTCACAAAAAATATCACTCTTAACATTCTTTACCTGCGACATTAAAAAGCAAATTGTTTAAATAATTACCAAATATGTTAAAAGAGAAATCATTTTCTTGAAGTTCATCAACTGTATTATTTATCCCCCAAAAAGAATAACATTTACACGCTTTACGGGCGAAAAAATGGTCTAAACAAATAATAATTGTTCAAAAGTCTCTAGTATGAATTTTATAAAAAGCTACAAATTTACATTGTTTGGAGCATTTTCGGGGCACAATACAAGAGGGTTAGGGGACTCAAAACTAAAGTTTATTATATGGAAATTATTGCCTGAACATTCATTAAGAGGTGCCTAAACTTTAGTTTACAAAAAGTTAATAACAAGTATTCCTTTTTTCAATTCTTTCGAAAAACGAGCTTTTCCCATTTAAAACCCCATGTTAATTTCAAAAGCCCTGGGGCACGGGTTAATGTTGACCGATTAAAAAAAATAGGGAATTTATCTTTTCAAAAAACAAACAAAAATTGGGGGGGGGGGTCGATCACCAAAAATCGAAAGTCGAATTTTTGGACCACCCTAACGTGACAGTTTATTTATACTAATATACGTCAGTTTGAGATCTTATATAATTGTCTTCAACATGAAATTGTTTCATGTAAATGCTTTATCGTTGATTTTCAAATTATTAATTTTGCACTTTAGACTGAAATGATTGCATTTTTAAAATCGTGATGCATTATTTAAAAATTAGTTATATTTAACTTTTTAATTTCCAGATCCTAATTAAGATTATTTAAGAGTTATAAAATTATAAAATTATAAAAAAATAAATAAATAAAAGAGAAAGATATATATTTTTTTTATAAAAATATAATATTTAAAACTTTCTCTTATTATAAAATCCTAATTTAAGAATGCTTCAATTTGAAACGAAGTCTGGATTTTTAAAAGTTTTAACGCTTCAAGTCTGAATTCATTAATTTTGAAAGTTTTCAATTAAAAAGCATGTGACTTTTAAAGTTTTTATAATAATTCAACTTTAAGATTCACAATAATATATTTAAAATATTTCAATCTTTCATGTTCACATAACAGTCATATTTTTGACAGAAATCACATTTTTTAGTAAAAGAATCTATCCAATCACTCTGAATGACACTTAATACTACATGATATGATACTTATTAATAATATATTTATCATCTTTAACATTTCTATAATTTCAATTTAAAATTACAGTTTTGAATGTGTTTAATTTTTTTAAATTTTATTTAAATTTGAATTAAAATTTATTAAAATTTAATTTTTTTAATGTTTAATTTTTGAGGTCTTGAAAGAAAGTTTTTTTGCTTCAAAAGCTTAAATTCGAAAATATTTGGTTTGAAATTTCTTAATTTTTGGACGTTTTCAATTTTATATTTTCCAATTTTGTAGTTTTAAATTCAATTATTGAAAATATCAGGACAATTTAAGTATTTTCAGAGATTAAAAAAATGAAATTACGTTAAAATGAAAAATTTTGGTTGGAAAATTTCCAGAATGAATAATAATTCTAAATGAATTGTTAAAAATTAAAAGCCCTGCAATTAAAAAGTTAGAAATTGTGCTCTTGCAATTCAAAATAGGTCAAATTAAACTATCTGATATTGATACTTATTCAGTAATTGAATAATTTCTTTAACTTTGAATGTTTACAATTTTCCAGTTCAATTTTTCCGCATCATAAGTTTGAACTTTTTGATTGAAATTAAAATGGACGAATTTTAAAAAGTATACTTAACGATTCGAAAATTTTAAATTTTTAAACAATTCAAATTCACTTAAAATACTGGAATATTTAAATGGCTTGAGTATAGATTGAATTAATTATGAACGTTCCGCAGTAAAAATTTTCATCATTTTTAATGTTTCCCATTTAAAATTATTTTTTATTTGGAACATTATTTCAGAATTATTCAATTTCAAAGGTGGAGAATTGAAATTTTTTTGTTTGGAACGTTGTAAATGACGGTAAAATTGGTAGATCTTTGAAAAACTTATCTAATCAATTTTAACGTGAAATGATAATTTTATCATGGAATTACAATTTAAAAATTTAGAATTTCAAAAGCTTTGACTTCGAAACATTCAATTTAGTTTTTAATTTCAGATAGTCAAATTTGAATCGCTTAGAATCGAACATTATTCATACGAAGTGTCTCGTCGTCCAGAATTTCGGGATGAGTAGTCAAATATTTTTCATTATCTTGGCTAGTCGTTTCGAATTTTCGGAACGACTAGTGCATCCGCATTTCCAACTCCACCAATTTTTCGGGACGACTAGACACAGCCTTATTTAAAATGAAAAGTTAAAAATTTTTAATTATTCAATTTTGTACGCTTTGAATTAGAAATAATACATGTTGAATTCCTTTCAATTTTAAATGAACCAATTTTCTCAATTATAATCTGTAAATATTGCATTTTTAACGTTTTGAAATTGTTCTATTTTCTGAATTTTAATCTGAAGTCATTCAATTTGGAGGTTCTTCAATTCAATATAAATTTGTTCAATTTTGTACGCTTTGAATTCGAAATGATACGATTTCAATACTTTCAATTTAAAATGATTTAATTATAAGTGCTTTTATTTAGAAATGATACCAGTTCAAAATTAATAGATAGTTAACAAATTTTTAAATCTAATATTTAAAAATTAGTTCAATAATGGATTTATAAATTATTGATATATTTAATTTTAAGAAATAAAAGCACCCAGAGACGTGAACGCGCGCTTCACGCGCGTGCATTTACTTATAATCAGTAATAAATATTAATTTCAACATTCTGAAGGAAATTGGTTGGTTAATTTTTGTATACCATAAGAATGCTTTCCTTTATTTCGGTGTTTTGCTCGTTTGCTTTGAATAGTTGAATTATGTGGGACTTATCTAGAATTTTAATTTACAAGTAGTAAAGTCAACGACTAGTCAGCCGCATTTCAGGAGTAAAAAAGCCTTGCCGAGATTCTGCAATACTTAATGTGGCTGACTAATTGTTTCTTTTACTACTGATACACAAACCGTTCCACCTTCTTTGGACAAAAAACGGCTGATAGTATAATACTCAACGGACTTTAATGCTTTTTTTTTAGATATGACCGGAGTCTCCCAGGTTGAGCGAGCGACTGCGAATATTTCACTCTGATTAAACAAAAATTTGTTATTTAACAACAAAGTTTAAACTTTTTTTTGTCTAACTTTTCAGTGATAATTTCCAGTAGGTTCAAGAAAAAAATTGTATATAATGTTATAAACAAACTATTGAAAAAAAGTAATTTTTTGTTCAATAGTTCAACAGCAGCTATTCTTAAAATACATGAATCTTCAACTAAACAGATAAAGATCCAACTAAGAAGATTAAATTTCTATAAAAAAAAAGTTTGCACAAAAAAAGGAATAGTTAATTTTTCAATTGAAGAAGTGAATTTTTAACTGAAATGATGAATCTTGAACCAAAAAAATAATTTTTTAATCAAATAGTTCAATTTTCCACCCAAAAGAATAATTTTATATCAAAAAGACAAATTTTCAACGAAATACATGAATTTTCAACTAAAAAAGATACATCTTCAACCAAAAATAGAATAGTTAAATTTTCAGACAAAAAAATAAATTTTTAAACAAAAAATAATTTTTAACAAAATACTTGAATTTGCAACCAAAGAGATGAATTTTCAACTAAAATGATGAATTTTCCAACCAAAAAGGCGAATTTACAACAAATAAAGATTTTTCATTCAAGAAAAACGCTTTCATCAAAATTGTTGAGCTTTTAGTTAAAAAACGAATTTTCTGTAAAATAGTTGAATTTTCAACCCGAAAATGTGAAAATATAAAACAGTTGAAAAAATAGTTAGATTTTTAACCAAATAAGAGAAAATAGCAAATCAATATGATTAGCTTCCTACCAAAAAGAGAGGATTTTGCAACTGGAAAAGATCAATTTTCAGCCAAAAATGGAAAAGTTACATTTGCAGTTAAAAAACTTATTTTTAAACAAAATAAAAACGAATTTTTCAAAAAATAGGTAAATTTTCAACCAAAGAGATGAACCTTCAACCAAAAGATAAATTTTGAACAAAGTAGTTCAACTTTTACTCAAGTAGTTCAATTTTAAATTAAAAATATGAATCTTCAACTCAAATAGCTGAATATTCAGTTTAAAAAATTAATTTTCAACCGAAGAGATGAATTTTCAACTAAATGTTTTGCAGTTGTTTGATATGAAGATTAAACATCTCGTACCAATCGTATCAATCTCACGGGATACCAGAGATAAAAAAACTGCCAAAAATGTAAGCTTTTATTATTTTGCTTTCTCATAGAGAAAGCTTTGTAATGGTAACATTTTCCAAAAAATTTTTAATTCATTTAATTGAACCTTCCCCAATTTAAAAATGTCTAACACAGTGTTCTAAGCAATTATCCGGATGTGTGTGTGTGCGGATGTGTGGATGTGTGGGTGTCACGCTTTTTTGTGAACACGATAACTTGAAAACGGTCCGAGATAAATTGATGAAATTTGGAGGGCTTATTTTCCCGACTTGAAACTGACCGAAGGATTTCCGAAAATATTTGTTGCATTTTTTCTGAGCACTTAATAATATTTGAAAAATCTGTTTTTTATAGTAAAACTTTTTTCATTAACATAATTCAAAGTTCATGCAAGAATATAAAAGATTCCTTGGTTCGAGACGAATCGATTGACCTATACTATTAATATATTTTATTAAAGCGTAGGGAAGTCATGGTAATTTATATATTTTGAAAATCGGTTTTTTATAGTAAAACTTTTTTCATTATCATAATTCAAAGTTGATGCAAGAACAGAAAACATGTGTTGATTCGAGTCGAATCGATTGACCTATAATATTAATACATTTTATTGAAGAGTAAGGAAGCTATGGTAATGCATAATATTTGAAAATACGGTTTTTTATAGTAAAACTTTTTTCTTCAACATAATTTATAGTTTATGCAAGAATATAAAAGATTCCTTGGTTCGGAACGAATCGATTGACCTATAATATAAATATATTTTATTAAAGAGTAGGGAAGTTATGGTAATTTATATATTTTGAAAATCGGTTTTTTATAGTAAAACTTTTTTCACTAACATAATTAAAAATTGATGCAAGAACGGAAAAGATTCCTTGATTCAAGGCAAATCGAGTGATTTATAATATTAATACACTTTATTGGAGATTAAGGAAGTTATGCTCATTTATAATTTCTGAGTCATCTGCTCTAAACAGAAAAACTTTTTTCATTGACATAATTCAAAGTTGACGCATGAATAGAAAATACTTTTTGATCCTAAGTTTTCAAATAGGGTAATTCTGACAATTTTTGTAAAGAAATCATAAAGCTGTGAAAGGATAGGGTGCTACAGAACTTTTCCCATCCCTTTTCCAGCTCGAAAAATTATCATTTCGAATACAAAATTTGATTTGTCTGATTTGCCTTTGTGTTAAACAATTTTTTTGTATTATTTTGTAGTTTTACATTTTTTGTACATTTCTATTTTTAAATTGATCAAAATGAAGACTTTGGTTTGTCTATTATTGAAAAAAATAACTAATGCTTCCTCTATGAGGAAGTAAATACATTTGCTAACGGGAAGCAAAGTGCTCGTGAAATGAGCACCATATAATTATAAATAGAAACAAAGTGGGAACACTCGAGATCGAATTCACAGCTAGTTTATAAAATAATGATAGTTTCAACTATTATTTACTCAATAAACTGATTTTAATTGTAAGTATACTAATGATAGATTATAATTATCGAGAATTGAGCATTATGCCATGCCCATGCAATACAAGAAATGATTATATATTGATGGATGGAGGTGTCAAAATCATACCCTTGACCGGGTCTAAGCAAAATGTTTAATACGGCTAATCGACGAATTTCGTGACCAAATCCATTTCAAATCAGGCACTGCAACTTCAAATGACAGAATCGGTCGCTAATGGAATATGTTATTCTTCAAAGGAATTTCAGTTTTTGCGAAATTATGACAATTTGAATTTTTAAGGTTGTGTAAAAAAAACACCAAATGTTTTTTTAAACCTGCATAACTTTTGATCTAATTGAGACATTTAGGTTTTCTCTCGAGCATCTGGTAGAGTTTGTGGTCCTTTTTTAAAGTACACTAGAAAATTAAAAAAAAATTAACAAAACTGCGGCAGCTTTTCTGAAAATATTCAAAGGCGATTTTCTAATAAACTTCACTTTTTTTTTGCTTGAATTTTTTGCTGAGTTGGCACTTATTTAAGGAAGAAATCATGGAAGTTTAATGCGGGCTAAACTATTGCTGTGGTCAGGATATTTTTTTTTAAAGAAAGAATGTAATGTTTATTAAACATATGCACTCAAGGCTCGAAATTATAAAAATATCATAGGCGTAAAGATCTATAAGACAATTTCAAGACCTCCCAACCGATTTGTTATATATCAATTTTGAATTAAAATCCCTTAAAGAGTGTGCCATTTTTTGGCAAAAAAGTTTTTTTTAGAAGAAAATTATCCTGGCCAGAAAAATAGGTAAACCCGTAATTCAACTTACATGATTTCTTCCTCATATAAGTACCAATTCAGCAAAAAAATGCAATCAAAAACAAGTTGGGATTTTTGAAAAAATCTACTTGAAATATTTCCAGAAAAACTGCCGCAGTAATTTTTTTTTATTTTCTAGTGTATTTTAAAAAAGGACCAAACACTCTACCAGATGCTCGACAAAAAACCTAAACATCGTAAATATTGTGTTTTTTTAAAAACAACGTTAGGAATTCAAATGGTCATAACTTCGCGAAAATTGTTTTTCTTTTTTCAAAATGAAAAAATACGTGCCTTTATTCCTTTGAAAAATAACATATTTCTCCAGCGACCGATTATGTGATTTCAAGGTGTACTGCCTGTCTGATATGAAATGGATTCGATCTCGTGATATTTTCTTCTATAAGAATATTCAGTTGAATATGTAAACTTTATTTAAACGGAGTGTCTCGTCGTCCCGAAATTCGGGATGAGTAGTGAAGTATTTTTCATAAGCTTGGCTAGTCGTCCCGAATTTTCGGGACGACTAGTCCATCCCCTTTTCCAACTCGCCCAATTTTTCGGGACGACTAGCCACAGCCTTATTTAAAAACGTAAATCTTTCTTTATTTTTGGAAACTGATGGAGTTAAATGCTGTTGAATTTTTTTCCTATCTACTGTATGGTGGTTTCCCCTATATAAAAAATGAGATTTCGATCAAATACTTTTAACACAACATGTATTTGATTTTTTAAGAATTTTTTAATGCAAAACCCCCATTTTCGGTAAAAATGATGGTTACCTAGTTATGTACTGCAACCCTTCAATGTAGCATTTAAAATTGCGAGACCGACGACCTGGCTCAACGATATACACGTGCACCTTCGCATTTGCGCAGGTGAGTCGTCTTATTAACATCTCCTCGCTGCTGGTTGAGTTTAGGTCAGGCGGTGTTGGCCGTAGGTCCGATGGGGTAGTAAGTGTTTCCTTGCGGTCGCCGAAGCTGGTGCACGTTTTCCGTCCAAGCAGGTTTCCCCGATCGAAGAACACCGAGAATGCGATGGGCGAGGGCGAGAGGGACCGTTTCGGCAAAAGGTAACGGGATATATGTCAATCACTCTTGATCGTTCGATTAAGCTCTGCGGTAAAAAATTTACAAAACGTTTCTCTTTTCCGGAAATTACCCAACAAAATAAAACCTCCCTATCTAGAACAAAACCCTCTTACAAACCGGCAGCAGAAGTAAAGCTTCTTCATTCACGTAAAAACACCGGCATTTAATATCAGAAAAATTGAGCAAATTATTAGTTTTGTCAACAAATAAATTTATTGAAAAAAAGTATTATATTCAAGTTCGAAGCATTGTGCCCATCAGAAATGTTATTTCTTAGCATATTCGGTATTTCGAGTTTTAAAGAAAGTTTTTACTCCTTACCATATTCAAAAACTTTTAATAAAGTGTCTTCTCTGCAAATTGATTTTGGAATATTTTAATTTGTAAAGCTAGAGTATAATTTGGTGTGAAATGCGGATGGGGAATAATTAAGTAAATTTATATTTAAGGAGTATTGAATGTTGACCTCTTTTACATTAGTACTATACGTATAGGATTGTATCCAATATATCACGGTAATGGTCAGGGACAGGGGTTCTTCGCGTCCGTTTACGATATAAAACAGGAAGACTGTGACTTGTAGAATTTATAAAGACATCTTATGTATTTAATTTTATTTCATATGCAAATATATGTACCCATTTTGATATGATTTTTATTATATCAAAATAAATATTCAATTTGTTGTTAATCGTTATCATTTGAAGCAATGTTTGTAAAATAAAAATATTTGTGAATATTCAGTCTGGTTGTATAGAAAGAAGTGGTATTGGTTAATATTTTTTTTTAGTTCTTTATAAAATTCGGGATGACATTTTACCGAATTTTCGATTCCCGAATGTAGAAAAATACCAAAAAAATAATTACCGAAACAGCAATTTTTCAAAAAATGAATATTCCGAATAGAAAATATAACTACTGAAAATGTTTATTCTCGACATTTTAAATTCCAGAAATGTTTAAAACCCGAATTTTCAAATTCTCGGTAATAGAAATTTCCCAAAATTAGTAAAATTCCAAATTTTCAAATCCTCGAAAATAGTAAATTGCCGAAATTTCAAATTCCCGAAAAAAATAATAGTACACGTGAAAATAAATGCCACATATGAAATAAAAGATTATTCTAACAAAAAAAAGTCAATATTTTTTTGCTGTAATTTACAAATTCGGCAATTTACTATTTTCGGGAATATGAAATTTTGCCAATTTACTATATTCAAGAATTTGAAAATTCGACAATTTACTATTTTATGAATTTGAAATTTCCGGAATAAATATTTTCGATAAAACCAGAAAGTTTCATATTTCTCCCCAAAAAATTAAAAAAAAAAAATCTGTAAAAATCACTTTCATAATTAATTCTATTCTCGTTCTGTTGAAACCACGCATACTAACGTGTTTTGAGGTGCTGATTACGAATATAACTTCGGAAATATTCTCAAATAACATTTTCAAGGTTAATTAAAAAAATATTTATCGAATTGCCAAAAATAGCAATTATTGGTAATTTTTCAAGATAAAAAATGGGTACATTTATTATTTATTTATGAAACGAAATTCATTTAATGAAATATAATTTAAATGTTAATTATAGCAATTTTCAATTTTAATTTTTTAATATTTCAAATTAATCAAGTCTTAAATATAAAAATTAATCAAAATTTAGGGAAATTCATTCGAATAATAAAAATCTAATAATATATAACATTAATAAAATCTTGGATAGATTCACATTCCTTTCAATATAATGTAGTTTTTCTTATATCGTTTCGTTCTGAAATTTGATTTTAAAAAAATATAATATTTAATTTTTTTAAACTTTTTCATTATTTTTGTGATTTTTTAGAAAAATACCAATGTTTTTTTTTCGAGCTGGAAAAGGGGTAAGGAGTGATAGGACTAACCCCTTCTCTTTTTCAGCTCAAATAATTATAATTTTAAATAAAAAAAATTTATAAACATTTATAATTTATCAATGAAAAAAATTATTTAATATACATATTATAATATTTCAATGTTAATTATTGCAATTTTTAATTTTTACTTTTCAAATATTTCAAGCTCATCAACTGTTAAATACTAAAATTATCAACAGGTAGTGAAATTCATTAAAATAATTAAAATCTAATAATATTTAACAATAATTAAATCTTATATTGTTTCGTTCTGAAATTTGATTTGAATAAAAAACAGTATTCAATAAAAAAAATAGTTTTTGATTATTCTTGTGATTCTTCAGAAAAATACAAATATTTTTTTGAAGCTGGAAAATGAGTAGGGCGTGACAGAACTACCCCCTCCTTTTTGCCAGCTCAAAAAATTAGCATCTTAAATAAAAAATATTTTTATAAGCATTTATAATTTATTAATGAAACATAATTTATTTGATATATTATAATTTTAATATGAATTATAGCAGTTTTTTACTTTGGACTTTTCTAATATTTCAAACTAATCAACTGTTAAATATTAAAATTATCAACAATTAGTGGAATTCATTAAAATAATTCAAATCTATTAATGTTTAACGTTGATGAAATCTTTGATCGATTTATATTTCTATCAATATAATATATTTCTTCTTATATTTTTTCGTTCTGAAATTTGTTTTGACAACAAAATTTGTAATAAAAATGGCTTTTGATTATTTTCGTGATTTTTTAGAAAAAATACAAATGTTTTCTTTTTGAGCTATAAAAGGTGTAGGGTGTGATAGAACTACGCCCGTCCCTTGTCCAGCTCGAGAAATTACCATTTAAAATAAAAAATGTTACAAAACATTTATAATTTAATAATGAAACAAAATTTATTTTACAGATTATAATTTGAATGTTATTTATAGCAATTTTCACTTTTCGCTTTTGTAATATTTCATATGACTCAACTGTTAAATAAAAAAATTAATCAACAATTAATTAGTGAAGTCGAATAAAATAAATCAATTCTATTATTTTTGAACATTAATGAAATATTTGATTGATTTACATTTCTTTTAATATAACACATTATTGTTTCGTTCTAAAATTGTATTCAACAAAATTTATTATTATTCTTGTGTTTTTTTTTCAGAAAAAAAACAAACGCTTTTGTACAAAATGTATGAAATTGAGTATACAATGATTATAATTCCGCGGAAAATTAAAACGTAAAAAAAAATCAGTCATTGAAAAAAATGGTTTTGATTATTTTTGTATTTTTTGACATAAAAACAAATATTTTTTTGTCTCCCCTGACTAATATTTTACTTTTGGACTAGAAAGAAGGTTTTACAAAAGATTTCAAACCATTTACTCCAAAATTTGAAAAAGTCATCGAAGTAAACAATTACCAAAAATAATGAATAAGAAAAAAAATGTTTTATATTTTCCAATTTAAATAGAAAAAGTGAAAAATTAAATAAATTATATTTAATAGTGCTCGAAATAAAAAATGTTACCTTTAAAAATAGACACGTGTAAAATGAGTAAACATTACTACATTTAAAGTGGAAACTCTATAAAATTGAAATTTTTAATTCCACAATGTCGAGTTAACTTTGAAAATCGAATTTTTTTATTAACAATGAACATTTGAGCTTAAATCAATCCTAATTGGCAGCGTTGAAAAATAATAATTTGAACTGTGAATTGCTTACGGAAAGGATAGTTTTAAATTTTGAAATTAGAATGATGAAAATGTGAAAAATTTGAAAGTGGAAAGAATAGGAAACTAATTCAAAATTTATTTGCTTCGAATAAAATGTACTTGATCTAATTGCAAGTAGTTTAAAAAAAAAAGTTTTCTGATACAATCGGCCGATAAAAAAGGTATAAAAAATTCTATTTCATAAAAAAAATTATAGATCTGGAAAATAATTGGTTATTATTTACCTACTGATGTACGTAATTAATAACTCATGTACCTTTTAATCGTGGAATACAAACATACCTGTTGTTATATATACTCACGTGTCTGTTGTGTGGGTGGTTTATACACGTATACTCATTGATGTATTCTCTTATCAAAGAGGATCAGATACGCTATTGAAAATATAATAATCCACATATACCGACCTCTAAGAAATAAAAAATTTATCAATATTACTCAAACTTACAAATATACTAACTATATCCACATTTCTCATGTTTTTTTTGTTATATTGTTTGTCATTTTCAAATTAATAACAATAATGAACAAGAGTTCACAGCTAAAATTTAAAAAGAATTGAAAATGGTTTGGTTTAATTTTTAAATCTTTTAAAATTCTATCGTTTGAAAATAATTAATTATATTTTATAGTGCTTGATTAAATAATTAATTTTAATCTGAAATGTTCACAATTCCTTGAATAAACGCTTGGAATTAAACAATTTTAAATTTAAAAACTTCAAATATTTGAATAAATCTTAATTTAAAGCCTTCGATATAAAACAACCTGTAAATAAGCAATACCTTAAGTTTTACACTTTCAAAAACTTTGAAGTTATAAAAATGGAGAAATTTTTATTCTCAAACTTACCAATTTAAATAATTTTATTACAAAGCATACAAAACTGAAAAATTTATTAATTTTACAACTTAAAATTAGATCATTTTTAAATTTACAGCGTTTAAATAAATCGAATTTTTTTATTTGAATTGCTGAAAAATGATAAATTATCAAATGTATAGCCTTTAAAGTTTAAAATTCACAGCTTTCCAAACGTAAAAATGAACAATTGTCATCTTTTTCTAAAAATTACGAGTTTTAAATTATTAGAGCAATGGAAATTTGGAAAATTCTCTGAATTCCTTAAACCATCAGAATAAGGTCAAAAATCTGAATTCCCTAAATTCTCTGAATTCCGAGCATTAATTAAATGATCTGAAATTCTTAAAATTCTCTGAATTCCCTAACAATCTTTGAATTCCTTGAATATCCTGAATTTCTTGAATATTTGGAATTCTTTGAATTTTCGAAAATCTCTTAACTCTTTGACTTCTCGCAAATCCTTGAATATTCTGAAATCCTGAAATTTTTTCGAAAGTCATCGTGCCTACAAACCACTGCCACTACTACAGACAGACAGACAGATACCTTCGTAAAAATCATTTTTTCTGACTAAGGAGGGTCTCAAAACGTAGGGATTTTATAAAAACCGATTAAGTCACATTTTACATATAACTAATACCTTCTCATTAGAATGAGAATGTAAAAATGAAATATGGTTCATATGTATGTTGCGATTTCTAAAGAAGACCTAAAAATATCGAATCCACCTTTTTCCTCTTAAATTATGTTTAAAGCAAATCCTAATAAGGCGAAAAAGACTAGTAGTCATTAAGGTCCCGCTGGCCGAGCATTAAAGGCGATTGAAAGTGGCGAGATAAGATCGATGAACCACAAATTTAGACTGGAACTTAATTTCCTGATTTTAAATCAAAATTGATGACCCGGGACTATCCTCGTTCCTTTTTCATCTTAACTAATAGCTACTGGAAAGGCAAATTGCACTCAGAGGCTCTTTTTGTAGCCACCTTATTTTTGAAGAGTCCATTTGCTCTAATTGAACGAGTTATGGAGAAGATCTAGTCCAAGTTTATAGTCTACTTTCCATATTGTCCTGAAAACACTGAAGGACGATTCGATATTTTATTGCCATTGACATCAAACAATTGTCCAATATTCATCTACGTTAATTCAGTCAGAAGAATTATTTTGAAGTTTTTTAATAAAGATCTGGCAATTTGGTTTTAAGGTCAGTTACAAAGAGAATTTTCAAATTTGAAAGAGATTTTTTTTCTGTAACTACCTTCTTTTTCTAAAAATAAAAACCAATCAATTTTCCGAATCAAAGAGAATTCAAAAAGAACGGTTCGCAATTTTGAGAAACCCAATCAAAATTATTCATGAATTTCATTTTATATTACAGATCCATTTTTGAAAAGTTCAGCAATTATAGAGGTATATAATCCCTCCTTTCAAGAAAATGCGTTATCATTGATTTTTAAATGATTAATTCTGCACTTTGACTAAAATGATTGAATTTTAAAAATGGTGATGCATAATTTTAAAATTTACTATTTTTAACGTCTAAGTTTCAAGATCCTAATTTAATAATGCTTCAGTTATCAAACAAAGTTTGTAATTGTTTAATTTTTAACGCTCCAAGTTTAAAGTCATTCATTTTTGAAGTTTCCAATTAGAAACCATATAATTCTTAATGTTTTTAAAATAATTCATCTTTAAATACTATTCCTATAGTTAAAAATCATCTACACTCCGCGCTCCCTTATACGACGAGCTCGGGACCGAAAACGTTCCCTTATACGACGGCGCAAGGGGAACCCTTCCACTTGCAATACCAACAATCTCACGTGGTCGTGCGCATGCGCGTTGAATCCTGCGTCACTGACAGCTGACTATATCATATTCACGCGCGAGACTATTTGCTTCCCGCGCGAGCTTTGAGCGGAAGAGTGGGGATGGTGGAGAACGACCTTTCCGTCGTATAGGGGAGCGGCAACTGGTCGTATAATGGAGCGGACGTATAGGGGAATGTCGTATAAGGGAGCGCGGAGTGTAATATATGATACTTATTAATATCTATTAACAGACATTTATACATTTATCATATTTAAAATTTATATAATTTCATTTTAAAATGACAGTTTTGAATTCGAACTTTTAAAACAGTTTAATTTAAAGTGTTTTCTTCAAAGAATTCAATTCGAAAATATTTTGTTTGAATTTTATTAGTTTTTAGAGGTTACCAATTTCAAATTTTATAATGTCGTAGTTTAGAATTCAAATATTAAAAATCTTAAAATTTTCATATTGAAATCCTTGACGGTCAGTTTTCAATTTAATAATTTTTGTATTTAAATATTCTAAATTATTTGCTTTCAATTTTAGTCAGTTTTAAATTTAATAATTTTAGGTTTAAATATTCTAAACTACTTGGTTTCAATGTTGAAGGTACACAATTGTCTGTTTTTTTTTAATTCTTCGAAATCGTAGAATATCAAATTGAAAGACATGATAATTGCACAATTTTCAGTTTGATGGATTTTTAATTAAACAATTTTGAATTATATGCCTCCAGAATAAGTTCAAAACAATAAAAAATTAAGACACTAATATTTGACATAAATTCAAGCTTAAAAAATTAGAAGATTTTAAAACTAGGCACTGAAAGTTGAATTACTTTTTGTTTGAAAATGTTCAAAAATATTTATTCTTTATTTATACTTTTTAAACTGAAGAAAAAACAATTTTGAATGAAAAGCTTACTATTGTTCAGTTTCAAATAGGAACATCATATACAGCGATCTTGTTTTCTATTCCTATTTTTAATTTTCACTTTTTAATGTAATATATTAAAATTGTACCATTTTTATTTGAATATTTAAAAAAATGAATCATTTAAAGTTGAAAAATATTTAATTGGAATGTTTTAAGAAAGAATAGAAATTCTAAATGAAGTTTTTAAAATTACACGATTTGAAATTCGGAAATTAAAAATTGTGTTGTTTAAAATCAAAATAGATAAAAATGAAACCATCTGAAATTGAATAATTTCTTTAATTTTGATAATCAAAATGTTAGAATTCTGACTTTTAATGTTGAACGCTAAACTTTCAATATTTTTCTTTCATAAGTTTTATATATATTACTATTTTATCAAATTTTGGTTATGGAGAATCCATTAAAAGCCTTATTAAATACATTTTGTTTGTAAATATTTTTTCTGGTGCCCAGGGTTTACATTTTGCATCTAATCTTTATTATATATATTTTTCCTATTGTATGCGGAAGGTCTAAAAAATTTGGCAATCCTTAAAAAATGTTTAGGGGTACAATTATTATGCTTTTATATTTGTCTGTTCCTAGGAAATCGTACTTTTTATGACTTTTACCAGCGCCAAATAATTGTTTTCCAATTGAACACCAAATGAGAGTTTTCTGCTTTGTATTAGTTATAATTTGCATTCATAAGAGATTTCTCTAAGGCTACTATGCATATTCAAAAAATCAGAAACTACGAAAATTTCACTTTTTACGTAAATTTGATGCTCGCAACCTCTAAGCATTTTTTTTAAATTTGAAAAAATTAGGAGAGTATTTTTTTGAACCACCCTATTGTTGTGAAAGAAGCAACAAGTTCAAGTATGATGTGTGTGCATCATGCTATGCTATACATAATGTAGGTAATGTTTAGGTCGTTGTCACAGAAGCATGTAGAAGGGATAATGTTATATATAGTAGTCACCCTCGTGACTTTGAAATCCCAAAGGTCTATTTAATTCCGACCTTCATGATCGACCACCAAAGAATAAAAGTAGGTATCCGGAGCATCTTTATTACAAACACAATTCATTCACACCACCAAGATTTCTATCAATCGATATGCACTGTACATATACTTACAAATACACACGGGAAAAAATCGAACCAGGAGAGTAATTGTTTATTTCGAGCAAACGTCAAATTCTTTACTGATGGCCGATCATTAATTTATTTCAAACTTTTTGAGTATAATCCTTCTCTAAAACACAGGTGTGTCATGAAAATCTAGAAAGCACACCGAGAAAAATGGACTATACGAACTGGATAATAGAATTAAAGAATAATACACCGTATAGAAAAGTTTATTAGCGCGTATAATCTATAATATTCTTCTAATATATAAAGATGTTACCAAATATAATCTGTAGATATTAAATTCTTATAATCTTCAGGGATTAAATTGTAACATCTCAGATTTTAAAATATCCAGGCGCCTGTGTAGTCTCAGATGGTACGTCGCATCGTGGCGCGTGTCATATGCATCCGTTCGCATTGAAAAAAGTAATAATTAAGTTATAAAATGATTATTAGTGCAACATCACACGTGATTGAGATTTAGAAAATGGATAAGTTTATATTTCTTTTCATTACACATCACTGCCACTTGTACAAGTACAGAAACTTAGCCTCCATACTTTCGTTTTTGTAGTCTTATGATAGCCACTTTCCTGCTTATTGTGTGTTTAAAAAATTGAAATTTGTTTCCAGTTCTACTTCCGAGCTCGTCTATCAAAATTTTGTATAGGTTTATAAATACGTTTGCAAAAATTATTATATATATTGAGGTTATCTAATGGACCAGGATTCTAATATGGATATTAGATTTTTAAATCTTGAATTATATATTTTATTATCTCAGAATATAAAGTTTAATAATCCAAGATATTATCCTGTAATATATATTTCTTAATATCTATAGATTGTAGTTCTAATAATCTAGATCGCTGTCCCATAGTTAATAGTCCAAGATTATATCCGGTAACATATTTTTTATTAACGGGTATAATCCACTTTTCTCAGTGCATTGTTGTTACACTGAGAAAAATGGATTATACCCGGTAATAAAAAATATGTTACCGGATATAATCTTGGACTATTAACTATGGGACAGCGATCCGGATTATTAGAACTACAATCTATAGATATTAAGAAATAGATATTACAGGATAATATCTTGGATCATTAAACTTTATTATCATTTTTCTTTTCTCTTTTTTATTTTTGTGCAAAGAAAAAAATTTTTGTTTTGTTTTTAGGAATTGCAATAGGAGCATTTTGTTGTGTTTGTCCAAATTTAATCGTTGAATTCTTGTTTTGTTTTCAAGAATTCTATACATTAACTTGATTATTGGACGTTAAATGGGATTTTGAATTTGATTTTAATCTAATTTAAAATTCTTAAATTTCAATTTAGCTGACTTGGATTGGAGGTCATTACTAACCACCTTTTTTTTTGAAATGATGTTTTTTAATCAGATCAAAGTTACATATGGTCCTAAAGCCTTCAGAAAAGTTAAATTATGGTGTGATATCAACCAAAGATTAAGAGACAGTATCCTTCAGAAAAGATTTTTGATTGAATGTCGAAGAAATGATGTTTTACCTAAAAAAATATTTTTCTTGGATAACAAATTCCGAGATTTTGTTTTTCACAGTAATTTTTGCAATAGACAATTTGAACATAATTTAAAGAATTTCAAACTCTCGATGCTGAATTTACTGATCAAGGATGTTTCAAATCATGTTAATTTTTTAAAAGTAAAAATTTCCGGAATCAAAAGTGAATTAGAAGTATGTTTGCCACAAGATAAAATCATTGATCTTTTAAAACATCAGATTTTCCTTAATCGAAGATTTTTAAACGATGATAAAAAACATGGGAACAAACTTTCTATTTTGATTGATCAACAAACTAATATTCAAGAGCGAAATTTAAATTTACACAAGATTTTTGAAAAAGAAGATAAGGATCCTTGGTTTGTAAATTTGGCAAATATTCAAATTCCTGATACAGTTACAGATATTCTCAGATTAGGTAAAGGTTTTAGTAACCGTGTGATTAAAAGTAAATCGAAACAAATGATGGAAATAGTCAAAGATGTTGAATCAAGTATACACAAAATTCCAATATTAGATCAACAGGATTTCCGAAACAAGGTTTTACACTTGTCGAAGAGCTTTGTTGATAAAAATTGTTTGCACATTAGTAGTATCGATCGTAAAATTTCTGAGGGTTTCAAGATAACGAAAGGTTTCGTTAAAAACAACCCTGATATAATTTGCATGAATGCTGATAAAGGCAATATTACAGTTTGTATGAAGAAATCGGATTACATTAGGGATATGGAGGATTTACTTTCCAATCGTGATAACTTTGAATTATTGAGTGAAAATCCGTTGAAGCAATTAAAAAGAGACACTTTCAAGATTCTAGACAATTGGAGAAAGAAAGGACTTTTGGGAAAAGATATAAGATGGACTGATATAAATACCGAAGACACAGTTCTTGCAAGATGTTATGGTCTGAGAAAGATTCATAAAGATGGCTATCCTTTGAGATTAATTATTTCAACTATTAACACTCCCATGAAATTTTTAGAACAAAATTTTAATTTGATACTTAAAGACTCAATTACAACTTCCAAATACAATATTAAAAATAGCTGGGAATTCCAAAAAATTATTATTCAAAAAACTGTTCCTGATGACCATGTAATGATTTCTTTGGATGTTGTTGCAATGTTTCCAAGTATACCCCTTGAATTGGTTAAACAGGCAATTTTAAATAGATGGGACAATATAAAAACACGTACTCGATTAAGTCAAAAAGATTTTATTGAAGGGATAGTTTTCATTATGGACTCAACTTATTTTAAATTCAATGGATCTTTTTATAGGCAAAAATTCGGTACTCCCATAGGTTCAGTCATTTCTCCGATTTTAGCAGAAATAGTTATGGAAGATTTGGAGGTCTTTGCTTTTAAGAAGCTGGATTTTGTTTTGCCCTTTTACTTTCGGTATGTTGATGATACCTTATTATGTGTTCCTCTAGCAAAGTTACAGGCAGTTTTTGATGCTTTCAATAGTTTTCATTCAAAACTTCAGTTCACCCATGAAATAGAGAACAATAATAGAATCAGTTTTTTGGACGTAGAAGTAATTAAAGGTCAGGATGGTAATATTATTACTAATTGGTATAAGAAAAGTACATATTCAGGTAGAATTTTAAATTTCTTTTCGGCTCATCCTTTTCAAAACAAAATTGCAGTAATCAAGAACTTAGTTGACAGAGCTCTAGGTTTGTCCCACATTTCATTTCACAAAGAGAATTTGAATATAGTTAGGAATATCCTTTTTCTTAATCATTACCCACAAAAATTGATTGAGCAACATATCACAATTAGAATTCAACAAATCAAAAACAAACAAAGTAACATTTTATCTGCAGATAATCAGAAAGAATTGAGAGAATATAGTTCTTTCAATACTTTTGTTCTTCCTTTTTTTGGTCAAATTTCGAAAACTATTGAATTTATGTTAAAAAAATTTAATATTCATACTATTTTCCGTATACCATTTAAAATGGATTCAATAATAACTTTTGGTAAAGATCCTTTAGATCAATTTAAAAAGGAGGTGTTGTTTACAAGATCACTTGCAAGATCTGTAAGATGACTTATGTGGGACAGACTGGCAGACTTCTTAATACTAGGGTGGAGGAACACAAAAGTGATGTTCGTTTAGGACGTTGTTATAAGAGCGTTCTTGCTAGACATACGAGAGGGTTTGTTGATGTTGACCATGAGTTTGACTGGGATAATGTTGAAATTTTACACAGTGAAAGTAATGAGAGAAAGAGAGAATTCATGGAAATGTTTTATATTAAAAAACAAAATAAGTTGTCTATTAATTTAAAAACTGATTTGGATAAATTAAACAAAAGTTATTCTAGTATGATTAATTACATTTAGCAATACGTTTTCATGGGTCTTGACTTTCTCTCATTTCTTGTTTGTTTCTAACGGATTTGTCTATTGACCCACATTCAGTTGTCAGGTATCGAAGTGATAGCGTCGTTATTTCGTCGCTGTTCCTACCTGCTCTAATTTTTCTTGCCTTGATAAGGGTGCTGTGTGAGCACCGAAACGTTGGTAAATATTTTGCATGCTTTCATATTGTGATTTGATAATAATAAAAAAAAAAGACGAAAGAAATAATTTTTCTTTCCTCTTTTTTATTTTTGTGCAAAGAAACAATTTTTGTTTTTGTTTTTAGGAATTGCAATAGGAGCATTTTGTTGTGTTTGTCCAAATTTAATCGTTGAATTTTTGTTTTGTTTTCAAGAATTCTATACATTAATAAAATATATAATCCAAGGTTTTAAAATCTAGTATCCATATTAGAATCCTGGTCCATTAGATAACCTCAAATATATAATAATTTTTGCAAACGTATTTATAAACCTATACAAAATTTTGATAGACGAGCTCGGAAGTAGGACTGGAAACAAATTTCAATTTTTTGAACACACAATAAGCAGGGAAGTGGCTATCATAAGACTACAAAAACTAAAGTAAAGAGGCTAAGTTTCTGTACTTGTACAAGTGGCAGTGATGTGTAATGAAAAGAAATATAAACTTAATCATTTTCAAAATCGAAATCACGTGTGATTGGGCACTAATAATCATTTTATAACTTAATTATTACTTGTTTCAATGCGAACGGTTGCATATGACACGCGCTACGATGCGACGTACCATCTGAGACTACACAGACACCTGGATATTTTAAAATCTGAGATGTTACAATTTAATGCCTGAAGATGATAAGAATTTAACATCTAGAGATTATATTTGTTAACATTTTCATATATTAAAAAAATATTATAGATTATACGCGCTAATATACTTTTCTATACGGTGTATTATTCTTTAATTCTATTATCCAGTTCGTATAATCCATTTTTCTCAGTGTACTTTTCCTCAATGCCGACTGGGTAATTTGAAAGAGTTGAAGAAAGGAATGTTGCCAAATTTACACACATAATTAAGAATTTCAGTATCTGTTGAAGGGCAGTGATAACGAATGTCACATTTGTGTGCATAATAAAACTGACAAGAATATAAGATTTAGGGGGATGAACATGCTGAACAATGACTAACAATGACCGAAAGTGCGACTGTTTTGATTATTAACACTAAAAAGCTACTCCAAATACGATTTTCAGTAAAAAAAGCGTATGGGTGTCAAAAAATGTGTCCCAACCTACACGGTACACGTGTCCCAAAATCCTCTTCAGACATAAAAATTCATTAAATTCATAACACATTGAACTCATTTGCCTTGCAATTTCGATAAAAAATATTGAGTTAGTGGGGGTTGAATGATGTCAACACGAAAATTTTTCTACTCCTTGTAAACACACTGTTTGGTGCAACTGCAACAAGCATGTGAGTCACTATTGATACTTATGCGACAGTAAGAACAGGTGGCACCAGTGCAAAGAAATTGAGAAAACGCGCTGTCCCAACCTGTACAATACTCCCCTTCCTATCATATACCATTTTTCAGTATTTTCACTGAATAATTATTTTTGATAC
The DNA here is from genome assembly GCA_932195095.1 of Andricus curvator. NCBI lineage: Eukaryota > Metazoa > Arthropoda > Insecta > Hymenoptera > Cynipidae > Andricus > Andricus curvator. The sequence goes on along the minus strand of CAKNYM010053500.1, from coordinate 1,988,917 downwards.
CAAAACTTACTCGAAAAGATAAATTTTGAACGAAAAATAATTAATTTTCAACCATAAAAGGCAATTTTCAAGAAAATACTTCATTTTTTAGGCAAAGAAATTAATTTTTAAAGAAAATAATGAATATTCAACAAAAAAGAAAAGAATTTTTAACCCAGTAGTCAAATTTCCAACCCAAAAGGTGAATTTTATACCAAAAAAGACAAAGTAGGTAGTAAGTATACCATTAACCCATTTCCCTTTTAGGATAGGCGTGAAGACAAATGAAGACAAATCTTCAACAAAATAGATGAATTTTAAACAAAATAGTTAAATATTCAACCAACAAATAGAATAGTTCAATTTTCAATAAAAAAGCTAATTTCCAATCAAAAAAATGAATTTTCAACCTAAAAGATTAATTTCCTACCAAAAAATACTAATTTTTAACCAAATACATGAATTTTCAACCAAATTTTGAATTATTAAAGAAATTTTGAACCAATAAGGTGAATTAATCACTAGGAAGCTGAATTTTCAAATGAAAAAGCTAAATGTTAAACTAAACATGGAATAGTTAGATTTTACGTAAAAAAATTCATTTCCAACAACAAAGAAAAAGAATTTTCAACAAAATAGTTAAATTTTCAAGCAAAGAAATGAGGTTTTAACTAAAATAATGAATCCTCAACCAAAAAAGATATTTTTTAAACCAATAGTTGAACTTTAAACCCAAAAGATAAATTTTCTACCAAAAAAAGACAAATTTTCAACAAAATAGATGAATTTTGAACAAAATATTTAAATTTTCAACCAAACTGATGAATTTTCAACCAAGAAGATTAAATGTCTATAAAAAAAAAAAATTTCGACAAAAATGAAATAGTTAAATTTTCGGTGAAAAAAAAAATTAGTGTTTAATAAAAAAACTAATTTTCAATCAATGAAATGAAATTTCATCCGAAAAAGATGAATTTTCTACGAAAAGAGGTTGATTTTTAACAAAATACATGAACTTTTAACCAAATTTTTCATTTTTAATGGAATTTTCAAACTAATAGTTAAATTTTCCACCAAAGAAATGAATTTTTAACCTAAAATATAAATAAGTCACCAAAAAGGTTTAATATTCTACCACAAAAGACAAAGTTTCAACAAAATACATCAATTTTCCACGAAATAGCTGAATTTTCAACTAAAGAAGATAAATGTTAAACCAGACATGAAACAGTTAAATTTCCAGTTATAACAATTAATTTACAACAACAAGAATTTTCAAGAAAATAGTTAAATTTTCAACAAAAAAAAGGTCTTCAACTAAAATTATGAATCATCAACCAAAATAACGGATTTTTAAGAATGTAGTTCCACTTTCAACCAAGCATTTGAACGTTGAACCAAAAAAGGTTTTTCCTCTGACGCGTCAACATTTGAAGTGAAATTCGCCATATTACAGGATCAATTAAGGTATAAGGCGAAGCTCGAATTTTTAATAGAAGTAGTAAAAATTAACCGTTCGTGGTAAGTTTTGATTTTTAAAATTGTTATTTAAATGTAAATAATGCAATTAAAATATCTAAACATGGTTATTTTTAATTGATTGTAAAAATACAATTTTGACTGTTCATCAAAAATAAAGTTACTTAATTGTGCTCGTGTCCAATATAAATGGAAATACTGTTGTATGCGTTTTTCATAATTAAATAAAATGTTACATTATAGATCCTGAATTTTTCTCAGTTTCATCATGCACATACATATTACGTTTTTCTTACCCTTGAATTTTAAACATAAAAATTTAATATAAAATAAAATAATTTAATACATTTATGTGACAAACATGTCCAGAAACGTGGTACAAATGGAATCCTATAGAAAATTCTAATCAAATTCAAATAGTCGAATTTAATTCTATTTTTTATGTTTTTTAAAAGTTAAAAAAATAATGAAAGTACAGTATCGGATAATTTTAAACGCAGCAAGTCATATTATATTAATGACAAAAATAATCTGCTAATTTTAAAGAATTTTAAGTAAATGAAAAAAATTGTGTCATTCATATTGAATTTACTGGAATTTCCTCGCCACAATAAAGAAACTTCTGTAAATAATATACAACGTTTATAAATTATATACGATTTTTTGTAAAATATATAACAAAATGTTGGGAAATGAACCGAGTTCTAATATATGAATATTCTAACCTTGAATCGGTGAGAAGTGGGTCACTCAATCAAACCAGTAAGATTTCTCACTGATAGTGAAATCTCCCTGATTCAAATTGACAGAGACCTATATATTTAATCCAAAGTAAGAAAAATAATCAAATATTATTTCATTATTAATATTATCGTAAATAATAAAAAATAATTGAAATCATAATTGTGTATTTAAATGTTGCTATTTGCATATTTGTGTTTTTTCTTCCGCTTTAGGCAAAAGTCATAATTTTAATTCAATTTTAATTTACAAAAGCTCATTCTATTCTTTGAAAGGTTCTTTACAATTCTATTCGTCACGCTCTTATTAAATATTATCTAGCAATTTGTTGAATTCAAAATATAACTAAGTAAAAAAATTATACATATTATTTCTAACTAAAAATTTTTCCATAAAAACATCATGAATAGAATTGTAAAGAGCCTGTTGAGGAATATATCAGCTTTTGTAAACTAAAATTAAATGAAAATTACAACTTCTGCCTGAAGTGCAAAAATACAACTTTTTATCATTGACGATCGGGTTTCTCTTCTAAAATTTTTTGCGATAAGCAATTTTTTTTAAAATTTTATAAAACAAGTTGAAGATTACGTAATTTTGAACTTGGCTGTGTACCTAGAACATCCTTAAAGAGATTAATGAAGCTTATTTTTGCAGTAAAAATGTATTTACATAATAATCATTTTTGAACAACATTTTTATCAATACATTTATTAAAAATAAATAATTTATTGTCAAAATTAAAAAATAATACATTTATTTATACAAACAAATAACTTTTCAATCAATTTACGAATAATGTAATTTGAAATAGGCGATTTTTTTAATGTCAGTGGAACCGTCGTGTAATATTCAAATTTGTATTTTTATTTTCAATCACATTCTTATTAAATGATAAAAAATGTAAAGTAAAGAAATATTTTTAAATTATCAGTGAAAGTTTGAATAACAGGAACGAAAGTAAAGTCGAGAAAAATATTGATTTTAATGTGCTTCTTTTACAGGTAGCACACTTAACGCTAATGACGAAAAATCTGGAATTGTTGGCACACTATCAAATAAAATAAAAAATATTTCTTCATGAAAATATTTGCTGATCAAAGAACGGGATGATTAAAAGTAGAAATTTTAAAGATAAATTTGCTAAAATTATAATCGAGAATCTTTTAAACGCAGAAAAAAAATTTCTGACTGCAAAAGAACGTGATCCTCAGGTAGAAAGAACATTAGTGGCATTGTTTATATTTATATTTTTTACTTTATTTTTACATTGATTTTGTAGTGTTGGGCTAACAAGAAAACAATAAAATCGATACTTTTTCTCTCCGGTCAAGAGAAGATATAATGATCTTGACTTAACAGTATAGTCAAGAATGTCATGAAGTCTATAAAATCTTGAAAAATTAAGGATTGCTTTTAAAATCGGTATCATTTGCAAATTTAAATATATAATTTTTGTTGTTAATTTATTTTGATTGTAGTTACTTTTTAGTTTCTGCTGTTTTGGATGTTTTTCTTCTCTTGTAATAAATTATTCGATCTCGACTTTTATTGAGAAGATAAATCGAGCCAAGAAAAAACAATTTAATTTAAAATTTTCACAAATTTAAAAGTTTCAAAATGTCGTGCATCACTAATTTTTTGGAAATATTAAAAAAAAATTTTTTCAAATAACGTTTAAAATGTTTGTTGTTTCCATATGAATTAGTCTAGATAGCCCGGTAAGAAGAGAAGAATAAAGAAAAATTAATATTTTCAGATATAAACGAAAGAGTGAACATTATTTAATTTTTTTGAATGTGCTAATTTTCCATCGGGACAAGTGCCCAACGAAAGAATAGGTTTATCTACGAAACCAATTCTTTTCTATTTCCTTAAGGATTGCCACTTGTGTTGTGTTCCATGCAGGCGAACATATTATCAATTTTTTTAATTCCTCTTAATGCGAGCGGTAGACACACCTCTCATGGTTATTTTCAATTCCATACTTACATGCTGTATTTCCGATTAATTTAATTCTTTCTAATCCGTCCACAAAATGTGTGCGCTTACATGGTTTCTATTCCTCCGTGTACAACATAGGTTTGGAAATTTCAATTTTTTTTGTCATGGTTATTTTTAATTTCATTCTGACATGCTTCATTTTCGATTATTTTAATTCCTTCTAATCTGTCCACAAAATATCTGCACTTGCATATTTTCTATTCGTTTTTGTGGAATATAAGTTTGGAAATTTCAATTTTTTTGCCTACCATAACGATGGAGTGATTGTAATAATAATATTTTATATTGTCTTAACCCTAGAAACGATTTCAGATGTTTAGCAGTCAAGTTGAAAAAATTTAACCTAAACCAAAAATTCAAAGTCAAACAAAAAAATGGTAAGCAGAAAATTAAAAAAATTTGGATTTCGACTATGCTGGAACAATATTACTACAATGTTATATAGATCGTTTTTTTGACTCAGTATATTTTGTTTGTGTGGCTGTGCAATCCATGCAAATTTGCACAGCAGTAGTGCGTGTTCCAAGACAGATTTCATATGAAATCAGTCAAACTATGTTTCTGTTCCATAGATTAATAAAAAAATGTTCACATAATTTACCCAAATACAATACTTATTTATTTAAAAAATGCATCTATTTCAATTCACAGTTTCACCTTAAAAGTTACATTATTCTATTCCTTTCTATTCTTTCTTTGACATTTCTCCACTTTTTAATTCCTTCCAATACGCTTTCATTAAATTTTTGTGAGTGGATTAAAAAGACTAGCTTTTGCATTTTCAAAGTCACATTATTCTCTTTTTTTCTATTCTTTCTTTTGCATTCCTCCATTTTTTAATTCCTCCCAATACACTTCCATTAAATTTTTATAAGTCAATTAAAAGGAATAGGTTTTGCTTTTTTTCTACTCGTTGATGGAACTTTCGATTAAGGAAAATTCACGTATTAATGAGAATTCAGATTCTGAATTTTTTTGAATTCTTCTCTTCTTACCGGGAGGAATGTTAGTGACATTTATTTTCTTCAAAATCTGGAATTTGGCCCTTAATTCTGTACTGACATGTATGCTCGTTATGAGAATTATATATACTACAGAGGTACGAAAAAAATGTAAATAAATACATTCTTTATTTTTTAATGTTCTTTTCTGATTTTGAGGACAAAGCAGGAAATGTCTGCTCGCAATTTTTTTCATTTAAAAATAATCAGTTCGTATGAATCGAATTTCTAGTAAAATATTGTATACTAACCTATCTAAATGTCAATTTGATAAATGTGAAATGTAGAATATAATTCTATATCCGACGATTTCGGCAATTTGAGTAAAATTATACTGATGTGAGCGGATGATAAATTTTCGCGGGGGTATAGACCGCGGGCGGCGAAGAATTTGAACTTTCCTTGGGAGGTGGTTCGCGTGCAAGAACTGCCATAGAAATGCGTCAGATTGAATCGCAAATCGCAATCGCGGAAAGTAAAGCCAGAAGCAGGTGAGGGGGAAACTACTGACCCGGTGTAAACGTCCTCCTGGTTCCTGGCTCCTAGCTGCGTGTGCGTGAGTCCACCTGGGCCAACCTGGGGCGGACATTTATTTGTCGGCGCATGCAAATGTATCGTGGTTGCCGGTAAATCTGGGTCATCAGGTCACTATACGAGCAACCCTTCGCCTTCTGTCTGTGTAGACTCTTGTAGAAACTGTAGAGTCCTTTCATGACCTGCAACGATTCCATTATTTCAAATATAATATATAAGGGAGTAGGAAGTGTTTTACAATAGAAACTAGCAATATCTTTGATGTGATAGCTTTTAGATTTTAAAAATAAAAATGAAAATGAAAGGAATGTTTCTGCCAAAATTTATAAAAATAAAGACAAATTTTCGGTGTGTTCAAAAATTAATTTTACTTTTAAAAAGTTTAATATTTTTTGGGAAAACTCTATGTTGATGAATTTTATTAAAATTTCTTTCTGAAAGGACCATTACTAGTATCAAGACAAACAAAATGAGAACATATAGCCCAATCACGGTGAGCCTTAATCAACTTCAAGTTAAACTTCTTACTCAACGCCAGTTCTTTGAAGGATTTAATTCTCTGATGTTGCCCGAATATTTTAAAGCAAAAATGAAAAAAATCGATTGAGCCCGTTTTTTGAAAATTCAAATTTTGATTTTTTAAGATGTTTTTTTAATACGAAATTGTAATTATCTGTACGCTGTAATACATAAAATATGTAATAAAAAAGTTCCTATAAACTTTTGTGTCAAACGAAAACTGGGTCTTATATAGAGGTTTTTTTAGTGCAAATAGAGGTTTTTTGTCCCTATAAGGTTATTGAAAATTCTTATTCAAAAAAACTCTCTGCAGGATTCAGTTATCTGATACTACCCAGATATTTTGAGCCTATAAACTTTTGTGACAAAAAAAAACTGGGTCTTCTATATAGAGGTTTTGTAGTGCAAATAGGGCTGCAAAAACCTCTATAGAAGACCCAGTTTTTGTTTGACACAAAAGTTTATAGAAAATTTTTCACTACATATTTTATGCATAACAGCGTACATAAAATAAAAATTTTTTATCACAAGAAAAAATCTAGAAAAATCAAAATCTGAGTTTTTAAAAAAGGGCTCCAACGATTTTTTTCATTTATCACTTAAAATATTCAGGCAACATCAAAGAATTAAATCGTGCAAAGAATTTGCGTTGAGTAAGCAGTAAGCAGAAAATAAAGGAAAATGAAAAAGAAAATTTTTTGGATACCAGAAATTGCAGATAATTTTGGAAATTGATGGTAATTTTTGTAAATTACGGAAAATTTTTGTAATTTTGGAAATGTTTGAAATTGCTGCTAATGTTTCTAATTTCTGCTAATGTTACTAATGTCTGGCAATTTGTGAAATATCTCAAATTTCGGATTATTTTATAAAATACCGAAAATTTCCGGTTCAAGATGTTTAAAAATTTCAGGAAATTTAAAGTATCCATAATTTTCCGGAAATTTTAGATATCCAAAAATGTTTAGAAATTTTCGTTAATGAATCTTTTTACATAGTTGAAAATCAATGTATATTCTTGAAAATTCATCTACTTGGTTGAAAATTGAACTACTGTGTTGAAATTCATTTTTCTGTTTCAAGATTCTTATTTTTATTTAAAAATGACTTTTTTGAAAATGTAACTATTTTGCTGAAAATTCGATTTTTTTTGTTTAAAATTAATTTTTCAATTGAAAATCTAACTGATTCATTTTTGACGAAACCTTGTCTTTCTTAGTTGAAAATTAATGTATTTTGTTCAAATTTCGTTTTTTGTAGGAAATTAAGAATTTTGCTTGTAAATTAATCTTTTTGGTTGAAAATTGAACTATTTTTGTGAAAAATTTAACTATTTGGTTGAAATTTCATGTATTTTGTTAAAAATTCGTCTTTTTTGCTAGAAAATTGATTTTCTTGCTTAAAAGTTCAACTGCGTAGTTGAAAGTTGAACCTCTGTTATAAATTAATTTTTTTTGTTGGAGATGCGTCATTCTTGTTGATAATTAAACTATTTTCTTGAAAATTAAAAATAATTGGACTTGAATTAACCATTTCATATTGACTTCAACATAGTACCTACATGGCATTGAAAATTCATCTCCTTGGTTAACAATTTAACTATTTTGTTGAAAATTTGTTGTTTCTTTTTGGTAAAGAATTAATTTTTTCAATTGAAAATGTAACTATTCCATTTTTGAATGTATGTGTATCATTTTTAGTTGAAAATTTAACTATTTGGTTGAAATTTAATAAACTTTGTAAAAAATGTAACAATTTTGTGAAAACGTCATTTCGTTGTTTAATAATTCACCTGTTTTGATAAAAATTCGTCCTTTTAGGTTGAAAATTCAACTATTGTGGTAGTATATTCATTTCTCTGATTGAAAATGCAAATATATTGTTGAAAATTTTTTTTTTTCTTTGATTGAAAATTAATTTTTTTTAAACTAAAAATGTTTCTATTCCAATCTTAGTTAAAAATTCACTTCCCCGTCTGAAGATTCTTGATTTATGATGAAAATGGTTTTATTAAAAATTGAAATATTTTGTTGAAAATTCATTTGTTTGATTAAAAATTAATTTTTTCAACTGAAAATAAAACTGTTACATTTTTGATACATTTGTCTTTCTTAGTTAATAATATATCTATTTTATTGAAATTTTGTTTTCTTGTAGAAAATTAAGATTTTTTCTTGAAAATTTATCTTTTTGGTTGAAAATTGAACTATTTTGTTGAAAATTCAACTATTTAGTTGGACCTTCATATATTTGGTTAAAAATTCGTCTTTTTTGTGGAAAATAATTATTCTTGGTAAAAAATTAATCTCTTTATTTGAAAATCAAACTACTTTGTTGAAAATTTGTTTTAAATAATTTTTTCAAATAAAAATTTAAATATTCCATTTTTTGTTAAAAATGTATCTTTTCAAGTTGAAAATTTAACTACTTGGTTGAAAACACAGCCACACAAAAAAAAACTTTTTTTCGTATCTGGAGGTCAGACCATGTTTACAATAGGTTTTTGGGGTCGCTGAATCTGAATCCGAGGTCCGAAAAACCCCAGCACGTCAGGGTTCTGACATAACCTCAAACAACGTCATAAAAAAATCTTTTTTCGGGTCTGGAGGACAGGCCATGTTTCCTATATGTTTTTGGGGTCGCTGAATCCGAATCCGAGGTCCAAAGAACCCCAGCACGTGAGGGTTATGACATAACCTCCAAAAACCTCATAAAAAATCATTTTGTGGGTCTGTAGGTCAGACCATGTTTCCTATATGTTTTTGGGGTCGCTGAATCCGAATCCGAGGTCCAAAGAACCCCAGCACGTCAGGGTTCTGACATAACCTCAAAAAACCTCATAAAAATTTTGTTTCCGGTCTGGAGGTCAGACCAGGTTTACTATATGTTTTTGGGGTCGCTGTTTCCGAATCCGTAGCCTCCAGGGCACCTCCTCGCGGTGACGACGGGCAACGGAATGAGCCTGTGATCCGGCTAAGTCCCTGGAGTACGGCTTTGATGCCGTCATGGCAGGCGCACCCAAGCGTTTTACGATGCAGACAGTCGGATCCTCAGGATTCGGATTCAGCGACCCCAAAAACATATAATAAACATGGTCTGATCACCGGACTCGAACAAAATTTTCATGAGATTTTTTGAGTTTATGTCAGAATTCTGACGTGCTGTGGGTTTTTGGACCTCGGATTCGGATTCAGCGACCCCAAAGACATATAGTAAACATGGTTTGAATTCGATACACGAAAAAAGATTTTTTTATACGGTTTTTTTGAGGTTATGTCAGAACCCTGACATGCTGGGGTTTTTTGGACCTCTGATTCGGATTCAGCGACGCCAAAAACATAAAGTAAACATGGTCTGACCTCCAGATCCGCAAAAAGATTTTTTTTTGTGTGGCTGTGAAATTCATGTATTTTATTGAGAATACGTCTTTTTGGATTACAAATTCAACTGCTAACTTTGGTAGAAAATTCAACTATTTGATTGACAATTAACTTTTTTCTTTAGAATTCATTATTTTGTTTAAAATTCTTCTTTTTTGGTAGGTAATTAATCTTCTTGGTTGAAAATTCGTTTTTTTTTTGAAATTCAACTACATACTTGGTTGTGAGTTAAATTAATTTGTTAAAATTAATTTTTTGGTTGAAAATGCATAATTTTATTTGAAAATTCAATTATTTGGTTAAACGTTCATGTATTTTGTTGAAAATTCAACAATTTTGTTAAAAAGTAATTGTTTTTGGTTGAAAATTCGCATGAGTCTAGTTTACGTCAAGTAATCCATAGTAATTTTATGTAATCCAGAGTAATTGTGTATGTAGAGTTAGTCCAGGGTAATCGGTTTTAATTTATCTTGAATTTACTGGAATTCTTGTTAATACTAATGAATTCACTGGAATTCTCTTTAATTAACTAAAATTCTCTTGAATTGATTAGAATTGTTGGGAATAGGCTAAAATTCTCTTTCATTTATTAGAATTAAATTAAATACACTGGAATTAAATTTTAATATTTTTGAATTCCATTTAATACAACTTTAATTCAAAATTTTAAATGAATTCTCTTAAGCACCTTTGAATTTAATTTATTGCATTTAAATTGCATTCAATTTACTTGAAATCTTTTGAATTCTATAACATTCAGTGAAATTCAGTATTGAATAAATGAATTCACTTAAATTCAGTTAAATTCAAATTTTTGTATTGAATTCCCTTGAGTTCAGTTCAATTTTCTTGAGTTCACATGAAAAGAATTTAATTTCGTTTTCACTTTTGTTTACAGATTTTTAATTCCTTTACTTAATTACAGTTGAATTAATTTTATACTAAAATATTCTATAAACTAAGAACCTAAAGAAAAATTATATTAAATAATAAAACATTACGTTCCTTTTTTAAATTGAGTCTTAAAATCACAGAGCTATAGAATTATATTTAAATTTAATTTTAAACTCACTTAATATTTATTTAAACAACATGTTTAAGTTTATTTGAAAAATTGGAATATCATCGACAAAAATACATCTATCTAATCGCCCAATTCAGAAACGGTGAACTCTCTGAATGGATTAAAGAGGTCGGCTGAGGTTTAAACTGTAATGTGCGTGCGATAATCTCAAAAGTGATATATGTATACTCGGATATGTACGTATTCCAAGCTATTTTTATGCACGCCAAATGCTAATTTTTGCTTCTTATTATACATCGTAATGAGATCCCACGTGAAAAAATTCTACGGAAAGCGTTCTACGGAAATTCCATGTGGAAATTTCATGTGGAAATTCCATGTGGAAATTCCATACGGAAATTCTACAAAAATTTCTACGAACTAATTTTGGATTAGGTTTGACTTCCGGTGATGAACTCCGGACATCACACCCTTGAGTAGGTTCCTCGAAGACACGAGATTGAACCAATGCACCAGGTGTCAAAAACACATCTTCTCCGGGGAAGTCTGGTTTTTTACAGTACTTTCGGGTCCCTGCAGTAGGTTCCTCGAAGACACGAGATTGAACCAATGCACCAGGTGTAAAAAACACATCTTCTCCGGGGAAGTCTGGTTTTTTACAGTACTTTAG